>JAOQMP010003590.1:0-13686 GCA_027563575.1 Erythroxylum pedicellare
AGAGATAGATCAAGATTATGTTGCATGCAATTAGATTCATGCAACAATTGCATAAATTGCATGAACAAGACTCAAGAACACTTCTCTCTAACTCCAAAACACTTATGGACCCCCCTTATCCTCTCACTTGAGTGTGTTTTTAACTTGTTAGTTTATGTGTACATAAGTGAATAACTCACTTATGCATCGTTTATCGTGCCTTCAGTCACAATCGTGGCCTACTTCAATGACAACTATGTACACTTTATTTTTCATTCGATCTTTATGCTTGTGACCCTTAGGTTCCAGTTATTTTGGGCACTTGAATTAACTCTTAATCCGAGCAAGTCATAAATGGACTGATGCCACTTAAATTAACTCTTAATTTAAGCAAATCATGAAGGGTTTCATGTTGTCAATTTAACATAATATAGGTGGATTAGTAGATGAACTCTTCGATAGTTAATTATCTAACTTATGAAGCTTTCTCTAGACAACTACTGTGCAATTTGTCCCTTCACCATACTATACCCCACTTGGTTTAAAATATGGGCTATGTGTCAACTCCTACTAGACTGATTACGTCACATCTAGTTTAAGTGATGTTAGTTCTCATCTTAAGATCTCATTACTCTATGTGTCATTGAAGACTCTCTTTATGACACATAACTGCTCTGGCCAAAGACTCCTAAGTAATGACCCTAACAAGAGGCCGTAGGTATCATCTCTTTCCATTAGGAGCAGTGAATTCTTTATTGGCTACCCAATTACCTTCAAATACCAGTAGCTGTACCCAATCACCACCCTATGAGTAACCTTGTCTTAAGGAAACAAGGAATGATGTCAAAGCATAGGATTAGTATCTAAGATATCCTTGAGTACCTCAAGTCTAAGGATATTTGCACCATTGCTATGATGCGATTAATCATTGACATTTGTTAGATCATCCATATGATAATCTCATGGTGGGTCATCTAATATACTTACTACTTTTTGTAAGCATCCATATGTTAACTCTAAACATCTCATGTTTATAGTTTGTGAGATCCACTTCTTGATTAAATGAAGGAATATAACATGTGCTAGTCTATCCAGATTAATAATGTCCTATCTTGTTAATCCTATGACTAGGAATAATTTAGATACTAATATAATTGCATATGATAGGAATCTTATTATCATGATCTCATCATGTTTTTCATCAATTTATGTTTTGTATCATGGACTTCATTAATTTGATCTAAGATCAACATCAATTCATAAATAAACGAACATCAAATTAATGAAAAAATTACCTTTCGCTTTATTAATCAATATAAAGTTTGTACAAAAGTGCTAAAGGTGATTGCCTTTAGAGCATTACTACAATAATTTGGAGTCTAGAAATAGGCTTGTATGGTCAGAAATACTTTATCTCATATGTAGATGATTACTCACAATATATGTATCTCTACTTAGTTTATAATAAGAATGAAGAACTAAATACTTTGAAAATATTCAAAGCTGAAGTAGAGAAACAATACGGTAAACAAATCAAGATCGTGAAGTCTGATAGAGGTGGCAAATATTATAGTAGATATACTAAAGGTCGATAAACACCTAGTCTATTTGCAAGGTATCTTCAAGAAAATGGGATAGTATCCCAATACACTATGCATAGATCTTCGGACCATAATGGTATAGTATAAAGAAGAAACCAAACATTATTAAGCATGATATGGAGTATGTTGAGTAGCTTAAAACTTCTTAAGTCCTTATGGACTGAAACTCCTAAGGCGACAGTGTATATATTAAGTTGGATACCAACTCAGGATGTTCCAAAGGCACCATTTGATTTATTTAAAGGTTGGAAATTGAGTTTATGACATATACACATTTAGGGATGTCCATCTGAAATAAGAATTTATAATCCATAGAAGAAGAAATTAGACGTAAGGACTATAATTAGGAATTTCATTGGATATACCAAAAGGTCTAAGAGATATAAGTTTTGTTATCCATCACATCACACTAGACTTATGTAATCAAGAAGTGTAAAATTTCAGTAAGGTGATTGTCATTCATAATGCTCCTTGGGTTCAAATAGATGTTGTATAACTAACTATTGAAATTCAACAGTGATGTGAGAGTATTTACGTGTTGAGTGTTAACATTATTAGTTATGTTTTTGGTATTTTTTGTCCTTGGTTTAGTAGTTTAGTTTAGTTTTTAGGCAAGTTTGATGTTTTGTTAAGTGTGAAGGAACAGGGGAGCAAGCTGATAAAAGTTGGTGGAAGAAACAAGGAAAATGGATCTGGTGCGATCATAAGGGAGAATGGTGTGAGCACGAACAAGGTGCGATCGTAAGTCACTACAGTGCGATCGTAATATCAATGGGTCTTCGAGTGGTCGCATCGGGTGCAATTGTGACTTTCCAAGGTGTGATAGCACTCAAGAATTTTGCGCTTCGGGTGAAATCGCAAGTTAAGTAAGGTATGATCACACTTAGGACTTATGACCAAAAGATAGGCTATTCACTTACGGGTGCGATCACAATATGCAACTTTAAGGGAAATTTCGACGTTTCCTCACGTGATTAAATGAATGGTGAACGGTTAAAAGAAGTCTTCAACGTGCAAGAATTTGGGTGGAGCTATTACAATTCAGTGGAGGTGGATAATCATGAGGGCACTATTAAAGTTAATATAAAAGGATAGCCAAAAAAGAGAGAAAGGGGGGACGAAAAAGAAAAAAACAAAAAAGGAAGAGGAAGGAGGAGTAAGGAGAGAAAGTGGGAGCTTTGGATTTTCATTTTGTTTTATTTTTTGGGTTAAAACTATGAGTGTTGCCTAGTTTCTTATTTCAAAGATTCTTTCACTCTCTAAGGTCAATCTTGTTTTCTGAACTTCTACTACGCATGGTTTGTTGTTCTTATGAATAGTTTTTGGTTGATCTTAATGAGAGTTGAGTTCTTCTTTTAAATCGTGCAGATATAACTTACATACTAAGAAGTTAGTGTCTAAGTTTTATTCCTCAAAGGTTATACAATCTATCTTTGTGTTTATTTATATCTAAATTGAGAAATTTGCATGTTAAAAGAATATAGTAGGTGATTCAAGCTTGAGAGAGAAGAATTACTTCTTAAGCAACTTGGGGTAGCATAATATTAGGATTCAGATTAAACTTAGCAGGAGCTGATAAAATTTTTTGAGATCTTTAATCTTGTGATTTCATGAAATCAAATTCTTTTCATGTACAGTTAGTTGTCCAGAAGGTATAATTATGAATGTTATTTTTTTTATCACTTTTAATTCTTAAATCTCTTTATTATTAACTTAAACAATCTGGAAAGAATGATGGTGGTGCTTAACATAAATCCTCGTGGGAACGATAAACCATACTATAATTACCTGTATGTTTGCGGTCAGGATCAAAGTGCGTTCTAATTCATTTATAACTCATCAAGTTTTCGGCACCATTGTCGGGTATTTATTTGACATCATTTTAAAGTTCAATTATAGGTTGATTTAAGTAGTTCATTTCTATGCAGGCGTATATCAGGGAGAAAAACAATGAATTCGACGAAGTCTTTGGTTGAATTTCACAACGAAGTTACTCATTTGGAAACAACTCTACTTCAAGCTGCTGAAGACACTTAGGTGATTGAAATTGAAATACCAGAAAATATCATTCTAGAGGAACAGAGAACATTAATGGATGTGGTTAGGCCTGGATTTCGGACAAATCAACAAAGTGTAACACGACCTGTTGTGATAGCAAATAATTTCGAGATTAAACCAACTTTGTTGCAGATGTTATAAGTGACAGTGTAGTTTTTTGGGTTGGCAAACAAAGATCCAAATACCCATATCACAAATTTCTTGGAAATTTGTGACACTTTCAAGTATAATATAGTAAAAGATGATGCAATTCGATTACAGTTATTTCCATTCACTCTGAAAGATAAAGCTAAAATGTGGTTAAATTCTCTTCCATTAGGGTCCATAACTATATGGACCGAGTTAGCTTAAACATTTCTGTCTAAGTATTTCCCTTTAGCCAAAACAGCTAAGATCATTACGAAAATCACTAACTTCTAGCAACAAGATGGTGAAACTCTGGATGAGGCATGGGAAAGGTTTAAAAAGTTACAACAAAGTTGTCCTCACCACAATTTACCTTGGGAATTATTGCTACAAACTTTTTACAATGGAGTTAACACCACCATTCGTGGTACAATTGATGCAGCGATAGGAGGGTCTTTAATGAAAAAGACAATTGATGCGACATATGATCTATTGGAAGAAATGTCAGTTACTAATGCATTGTGGGCATCAGACAGGTCTCAATCTATGATAAAATAACAGAAGGGGGCTTTTTCTTTAGACCCAGTTACTACTTTACAGGTTGAAGTCGCAAATCTTGCGAAACAGATTAGTAATTTTACCTCAAGGTCATCAGTGGCAGCAGTTCAGAGGGTATGTGAGTTATGCAATCAGCAGGAGTACTTCACTAATGACTGTCTAGTAGTTGCTACAGCTGAGCAAGCCAAGTTTGTGGGAAATAATTGTTCAGTAAATAACCCATTCTCAAACATTTATAACCCTGGATAGCTTAATCATCCCAATTTTTCATAGAGTAATAACAGCAACACAATGGGAGAGCAGAGACAGCTTCAGGCTAGGAATCCATTTAAAACTAAGATAGAGAAATTTATAGAAATGATTGGGACGAAGTTGAATCAACAAGATGAATCACATCAGAAGCTAGACGCAAAGGTTGATTAAATAGAAAAAATCACTCTTCATCAATCCACAATTTAGAGGTTCAATTGGGACAATTGGCAACTTCTCTTGCCTAGAGGAATCTTGTAAGTTTCACGAGTACCACAAAATCAAATCCAAAGCAGTGTTTAAAAGCTATACGTCTAAAGAGTGGTAAGGAGCTGGAAAATCAAGTAAAAAAGAAAGAAGATGAACAATCAGCAGAATAGAGTGAGTCACATAGCTTTGGTTGCAATTGCAAGGAATTAGGGTGCAATCCCACCATATTTATTGAGTCAGAATAGGAAGAATCAAGCATCGGGTGCGATCGCAATAATGCAAGATGCGCTCGCAATAATGGAGGGTGTGATAACATACACCATGAAGTAGGTAAAAATAAACAATCCGAAGCAGGTAAATATGTACCATCTGTTCCTTTCCCTCAACGACTTAAGAAACAATAGTATGATAGTAAGTTTGCCTCATTTCTTGAAAAGTTAAAAAAAATTGTAGATTAATCTTTCTTTTTTGGAGGCACTAGAACATATTCCCAAGTATGCTAAATTTTTGAAAGATATCCTAACTCATAAGAGGTCACTTATTGATAATGAGATGGTGCAGCTTCCAGCAAAATGTAGTTCAATTATTTCTAATGCTTTCCTTCCAAACTACAAGATTTTGGAAGTTTCACGATTCTTTGTGTAGTTGGTGATAAACAATTTAACAAATGTTTGTGCGACTTGGGTGCAAGTATCAACTTGATGCCCCGTTCAGTGTTTCAGAAGTTAGGTCTTAGAGAGGTTAAACCGACATCTATGGTGTTGCAACTAGCGGATCAATCAATCAAAATGCCGTTTGGGATTTTGGAAGATGTGCTCGTAAAAGTGGACAAGTTTATCATTTCAGTAAATTTTATGGTGTTAGATTACGAAGCTGACTCAGAATGCCCATTGGTTGTGGGCCATCCATTCCTCCACATAGGAAATGCTTTAGTAGATGTCTGCGGACGGAAACTTATATTGCACATTGGTGAGGAGCAAGTTGAGTTTTGCATGTGGTCAGCCATGAAGCACCCCATGGATAATGAGGTTTGTATAAAGGTTAATGTTGTGGATGAATGTGCGTTGAGTATGGCGAAAGGTAAGGAGAAAGAAGTTTCTTTTGATCCGAATGTAGAGTTTGTTGGTGAAGGTAAGGGTGAACATGAAAGAATGGAGAAGTTGCTATGACAGACAAATCCAACTCCCCCATCTATTTTACGTCCACTGACTCTAGAGTTGAAACTAGTGTTTTAAAAATCGGACCAAACTGGTTGGTCAGATCGAAGAACCGGTCACTAAGAGTATGAAAAGGTCTGGTTTAGCCCGTATTTTTTGAGTGATTGGCCCATTCATTTTGTAGTTGGACCGATAAAAACTGCTGAATAGGTGAAAGAAAGGACCGATCGGTCCATTTAAAATGCCTTGATTTTGATGATTTCAACTTGAATGAATATTATGATTAGTGATCTTTTTTTTTAAATCTTTTTGATGAAATATGACTAGTGAGCTTTATTATCTTATTTTGTGTTGTGTCAGTGAACTTAAAAAAATTGATAATTTAAAGTTTGAAGGTTTAAGTTAAGTTTACATTTAGATAAATAATTAAATAGTATGTTTAAAAATTATCTTATATATATAATATATAAAATAAAAATTTGTATATTTATTAGTCACCGTTTCAATCACGGTTGAATTCCGATTGAACTATTGAACCTTGAATCAAATGCTTCTTCGGTTCAATCACCGCTCCGATTTTTAAAACATTAGCTAAATCCATTGCTAGTCATTTTCTAGGGGAAGGGGATACTCTCCCTATTATGTATCAAATAATTTGAAAATGAGCAGGAACAACGGTTGGTAGAGTTGGTGAGGAAGCATGTTAAGGCTATGGGTTAGCAGATTTTAAATATAAGAGGAATTAGCCTCGACGTAGTGATTCATAAAATTTACGTAGAGGAAGGAAGCAAGTCTGTGAGGGAACGACAGAGGCAATTAAATCCAAACATGAAGGATGTCATAAAGAAAGAGATAGTCAAATTACTGGATGCTGGCATTATCTGTCCTATTTCAGATAGCGAGTGGGTGAGTCCGATTCAATGTGTGTTGAAAAAGGGAGGTATGACAGTTGTTAGAAATGAGGAAGGTGAGGTTATTCCCATAAGAATAGTAACAGGTTGGAGAGTGTGCATTGATTTCAGGAAGCTGAACTCTGTTATGCGAAAAGATCATTTCTTGTTACCATTTGTTGATCAAATGGTGGAGAAAGTATCAGGTCATTCTTTTTATTATTTCTTAGATGGATATTTAGGTTATTATCAAATTTTTATTTATCCTCAGGATCAATAGAAGACAACATTCATATGCCCCTATGGAATGTTTGTATATAGAAGAATGCCTTTTGGCTTGTGTAATGCTCCAGCAACGTTTTAGCGGTGTATGATGGCAATTTTTGTTGATTAAGTGGAGGATTTTATGGAGATATTTATAGATGATTTTTCAGTTTTTGATGATACGTTTGATGCATGTTTGCAGAAATTTAGGGAAGGTGCTTGCACGATGTGAGGAATGAAGTTTAGTTCTCTACTGGGAGAAATGCCATTTATTGTTAAATGAGGGCATAGTGCTCAGACATAAAATTTCCAGCAAGGGAATTGAGGTTGATAGGGCTAAGATAGAAGTAATAGTAAAGTTACCACCCTCTATGAATGTAAAAGACGTTCACTTATTCTTGGGACATGCCAAATTTTACAGATAATTTATTCAAGATTTTTCGATAATTGCTTGACCTTTAACTAATTTGCTTGTGAAAGATGCACCATTTAATTTTGATGTTAATTGTATGCAAGCTTTTGAGACATTTCAGGTGGCTCTTACGACAACACTGGTGTTAGCAGTATCTGATTGGACACTACCATTCGAGGCAAAGTGTGATGCAAGCGATCATGCGGCAAGTTGTGTACTAGGGCAGTGAAAGGATAGAAAACTGCTTATAGTTTACTATACGAGCAAAACGTTATCAGGAGCCCAGTTGAATTACACAATAACTAAGAATGAGCTTTTGGCGGTGGTTTTTACACGCAAGAAATTTAAATCATACCTTCTTGGAGCAAAACAATAATCTTTTCAGATCATACAGCATTAAGGTATTTATTTAACAAGAAAGATGCAAAACCAAGACTAATTCGTTAGGTGTTGTTATTGTAGGAATTCGATATTGAAATTAAGGATAAAGAGGGAGCTAAAAATGTGGTGGCAAATCATTTGTCTCGACTTAAACAAGAGAATAATAAAGACAATCAGCCAATTCAAGAAGAATTTCCATACGAGTAGATTTTTCTTATTTAGTAGGTGGAAACTCTATGGTATGTCGACATAGTAAATTATGTGGTGAGTGGTATTGTTCCTTCCGATTTGTCTTATCAACAATGGAAGAAATTCTTTGCTGACATTAAGTATTATCATTGGGAAGAACAATACTTATTTAGAATATGTGCTGATGGATTAATTCGGAGATGTGTTCTAGAAAATGAGAGGCTCTCTGTGCTTACTTATTGTCATGATTTGCTTTATACAGGGCATTATGGGGGCAATCGAACTGCGAGTAGAATCTTGGAATGCAGATTGTACTAGCCAACGTTGAACCAAGATGCGAGGGAGTTTGTGCAAAGATGTGATAGATGTCAACGAACGGGAAGCATCTAAAAAAGAGACGAAATGCCACAATCAAGTCTATTAGAGGTTGAGATATTTGATGTATAGGGAATCGATTTTATGGGACTGTTTCCTGCATTTTATAGAAACAAATACATATTGGTGGACGTAGATTATGTGTCCAAATGAGTGGAACCTAGTGCCAACTTAAGTAATGATGGAAGGGTAGTAACAAAGTTCTTAAAGGAGTTATCTGTGCGTTTTGGAATTCCGAGGGTACTAATCAATGATGGTGATTCTCATTTCTGTAACTTGAGGCTCGAACTTCTACTTAAACGATATGGTGTGCAGCATAGAGTGGCCACATCCTATCATCCACAAACAAATGGGCAGGTGAAAGAGCTAAAAAGGATTTTGGAGAAAACGGTGAACAGAGTAAGGAAAGATTGGGCTATGAAGCTAGAAAATGCATTGTGGGCATATCGAACAGCTTTCAAGACACCTATTGGAACAACTCCATACATACTTGTTTATAGTAATGCATGTCATTTGCCCGTGGAATAGGAACACAAAACATACTGGGCAATTAAAACGCTTAACATGGACAGCAAGGTGGTGGGGATTAAGAGATTGTTGTAGTTACAAGAATTGGAGGAACTACATTTCATAGCATATGAGAATGCCAAGTTATTCAAAGAGCGAACTAAAAAATGGCATGATAAGCACTTCAAGGAAGGTGTTTTGTATTACTTTATAACTCTAGATTAAGGTTATTTCTAGGAAAGTTAGTTCAAGGTGGAGTGGCCCTTTCAAAGTTACTACTGTTTATGAGAATGGAGCATTGGAGCTTGACAATGAACGCGGTGAGAAGTTCAAGGTGAATGGTGAAAGATGTAAGCTTTACCTTGGTGGTCTTATCCATCGACCTAAGGAGGTAATGGCTTTTCAATTTAACTCTTGAAAGAAAGGTTTTGGTCATGCTAAAAGACCTTAAAATTAGCATGTGTGAGTGTAGGTTTACTTTAAAGTTTGTTTGTTTATTTATTTAACAAGTTTTGTAAAAAATAAATATGGTGTGATCGCAAGTATCACACATAATCGCACTATGTTGTAGGAAAAGCAGGGTTTGATCATGACTTTCTAAAGTGCGATTGCGACCGAGAATGACTGTTGAATACCATTCGAGTGTGATTGTGACTTTCCAAGGTGTGATCGTGACCAAGAATGACTTGTGAATAACATTCAGGTGCGATCGCAAGTTTTCAAGGTGAACTCGCAATCAGGGCATTATGTTACAAATGTAGCTCGCGTGCGAATGCAAGATGATCGCACTACATTAGGTAACATCTAAAATTTAAATTCTTTCTTAATTCCTGAACTATATTTACGATTCTTCAACTACCTTCACTGTTGGACCCCACTTTTAGAGACCAACATCGGAGTCGTGAGACGTGAGCCTAATACTTTGTAGTTTTCAGAGCCTAGCAATCTGGAGTCATAAAGCGTGAGTGAGCTTCCTTGTGGGGTTATTTCAATGACTCCTCATTAGCCATCATCCTTTAAGGGTGACGTGCCCACACTAGTTAAACACCAAATCACAATTTGACACCTTTAAAATAATTGTAGCTCTCTGCCTCTTGTTTATTTTAAAACAAGAATCACCTTATTCGGAGCTCTGTAGCTCAAGATATGCCTAAAAATCCAAGTACATTCATAACCTAGTTATACTCTTCCAACCAATCCCTCATATTCTTTACATCAATATTTTTCAAATCTACATCAAAAGTTACTAATTTTTTAGTATAGGTATCAAAATGTACTAGGAGTCTATTCTGTTAAGAATCACTTCATTTGGAGGTCGAGTGATGAAGTCATGGCCAAAATAATCAAGTATGTTTATATCCTCAATCATATTGTACCTCTCTTGGGAGAATTCGCATAACTTTCCTTACAAATCTCATATTGGGGTCTTTATTAGACGGTTTGAAATATAACATCTAGATATACAACTTCTATGAAGACTTTGAAGTGAAATTCGAATATTTATAAGGTCAAAAATGTGACCAGATGATAGGATCAGATGAACAGTGCACCAGACGATATGACATCATCACCAGATGATATGATGTCACCAGACGATACATCATCACCAAATGAAGTATCCTCATCAGACGAAGTGTCCTCACTAGATGATACATTCTCACTAGATGAAGTGTCCTCATGAGATGATACGTCCTCACTAGATGACACGTCATCACAAGACGATGCGTCCTCACTAGATGACATGTCATCACTAGACAATACATCATCACCAGATGATACGTCTTCACCAGACGATACATCCCCACTAGACGATGCATCCTCACCAGACGACACGTCATCACCAGACAATATGTCATCACCAGATGATCCATCCTATACTCCTAAGCATCTCCACTTATAAGGACTATAACTTTTGAATCCGATATCTAAAAATTTCATACTTTATAGCGTTGGAAAGCTAGAAAGACAAGTTACAACTTCCATGAAGAAAACTTGTCAAATTCATCCTAGATCAATCCAGATTTTGCCCTAAAGTTAGAACACAAAATTTTCTCAACATAACCATTCAGCTACAAAAATGGTTTCATTAAACTCTTAAATCTCAACTCATTTGTCCCATCACCTTCAACTACATCTGATCAGTTATAATTCCCATCTTCCTTTCCATAGTATCTCGCTTATGCACACACACACACACACATATATATATATCAACGATTTATATTACAAAATCATCAACTCAAGCTGATTGCTTCTTCACGTATATCTAATTTTAACTCACATCATCCATGCACCAATCACGCTTCATTAACATTAAAAGAATAAAGTTTTTACAACCCTTTAGTTGGCATTTCGAGCCACTTTACATCATAGTCCAAAAATACTAACTTTACAAGAATAATAATTTCTCAAAATATGACTAAAGCCTTGTTTTACACGATCTAACCTCAAAAGAACAAAATATGCAAATTGGAGTGATGCCTTGACTCTCGACTCAATCACTCGATATCTTGTTCATCGCCTGTAGATGGCGAGGAATGGGGGTGAGCTTAAAGCTCGTGGACAATAATTTTATAATTGTTAATAAGAAAAAACCATCGAAAACCCTCATGATCATAACAAATTTTCCTAAAAATCCGTACAATATAAATTTATCAACTTGTATAGGTCAAACAATCATCAAACTTGTCAACACATGTAAACAGATAAGCACATCATATTAGTTTGGGTGGATTCAAAACAGAACATACTACATAATTCCCATAAGGGTCTTGTGTAGTCGTGGACTTAGGGGAGTCCATGAAGAAGCTCCATGCCACTAGCGGGTACGTAGGAGAAGCCTTTGATCAAAGTGCACTTGACATATTTAGGGGACCACCACAAACCCACATAATCATGCATCTCACATCTTGGAAACTTATTGTCCAAATGGCACATTTTCGAAACATAACTTCATAAATTTGATATCCTTTCGAAATCATTTCCATTTTTCTTTCATAGTTCATCCACAAATTTCATTCACACACATATGACACTTTCTCAAAGCATTTAAAGAATAATGAATGCACATTTTAAAAGTAGTTGAAAACATTTATTTCTCTTTTCTTGAAAGAAACATTAATGGCTTATTATTCAATAATAAAAATGTAACCCACCTTAGTCTCCTTGCTTGAAAACTTTCTCAAGGATGTCTCTCCTCTTGCTCCTCTTGCCTCTCTTGCCTCCCTTCAACATTAGTAAGAATCCCCATTCAAAAATGAACTCCAATTAGAAAACCCAAAGAAACCTATGCATGAAATTGATCCTAGAATACTTATACCTATACATTTTCTAAGCTCTTTGAACTAAATCCCTTCCAAAAATCCAAATATTAAAACACCAACTTACCTTGAATCTTCACCAAACGATGAGTTTCTTGGCTCTAATTGAAGCCTTAACCTTCCTCGTCGCTTTCCCCTTCTTGCTCAGCCCCAAAATCCCTCTTGAAAACTAAGACAAATTGAAACCTAGATTATCTCCCTTCTTTTCTCTTCTTTCTCTCTTTTTTTGTGCTTCTCTCTCTTTTCTCATTCACGTTTCTGGCTTCTTCCAAATTCAAGAAAATAAATTTTTTTCTCCCCTTTTATACCCCTCCTTTAATGCCTTAAGACTTTGCAACTTAAGTGATGTTCCAATAATGCTCCTCATGCAATCTTACCACCCTAACACTTTAATTCAGTTAACTTATGTCATATAATCTCACTCATATTAACATGCTAATTAATTCCAACACAAATTAATCTAGCAAAATCCCAAAATTAATCTAATCATGCTTATTCATTAAGGAAAAAATTCGAGGGTCAACAGTATGAATGAGATATTTTACTAAACATATTTTGATATTTTAATGGTATCTTGATCTGTAGAGCTCCGAATGAGATGATTTTTATTTCTAAATAATCTAGAGATATAGAGCTACAAATGATTTGAAGGAATAGAATTTTAATTCAGTCCCTAAGACTTTCAAATTCTGGATGAAAGTTTGGTACGTTACAGTTTAATAGCGGTCTGAAAATATTTGGGCCCTAACTTTCAAAATTCTGAACCAAATTGAATGATTTTAGTGTCAATAGAAACTTAAGACAATGGGGAATAAATACTCTGAAGAAGTCAAATAGTAATTCTAGTTTGAAGTTTTCCAAAATCTGTCCTGAAATTGAAGAAATGTGTTTACTCACGTTTTATGACTCCGAGAATTGGGTTTCGAAATCTTACGTTGTGTATGGTTACTATCCCCGTGAGTGGGGACAGTTGACAAAACAAAGTAATCATGTCCTCTTTGGTTGTTTGGTTGATGTCCCCGATTTTATGTCCTCTATCTCCGGAGGACAGGGACAAAGAACTTTGTTCCTTCGAAAACCGAAGGACAAAAATTCTCTGTCCCTGTCTCCAAAACAAAGAAAGATGCAACCTCCCAAATTACCCCTCTTCTGTTATTTGGTCCTTGTTTCGGTCTCTCACACGCCCTCCTTCGTCTCCAAAATCACTACTCTCTCGCACACTGAGCTTCTCTTTACGCTTCTCTGTCACACGCTGGGCAACTCTCTCGCACGCTGAGACTCTTCTTCCCAAAGTAAGTTTTTGTTATTTGCTGGAAAAATGTCGCTGCCTCCGAAGGTCTCCATTTCTCTGGTTGCACAAATTTGGTCCACCTGGTATTGTTATTTTCTTTTTCTAGTCTGGAGTCGGAA
>JAOQMP010003605.1:0-13684 GCA_027563575.1 Erythroxylum pedicellare
AAAGTCTTTTTTGCAATATGTCATATCATAAAGAAAAATTATTTTTGCAATGTGTGTTATCATAAATAAAGATGCAAGATAAAAGTCTACCTAGAATTTGGATATGATTATAATTGAATATTAAATTTTTATAGTTATGTAATGATATTATTTACAAAAATTGTATTTTTGAATATAATTTTTTTTGAAAAGTAAGTAATAAATTCATTCAAAATGTGAAAATGACAAAGTATACGAGGTTACACCCCTTTAGTCTAGAGTACATACAAATTAAGTAAACAAGAAAGTACACAAATTCTTATAACAACAAATCTAGATGCTTTTAATGTAACTCGAGATAAGTAATTGATTAGCATTGATCATGTCAGCTATCCTTAGTTTAACCTAGAATTGGATCCAACTAAACTCTTTGTACTCCTCAACTTTCCCCAAAATTTTAATATTCCTCATTCGCTAAATGTAGAAGACAAACATTATAAAACTAATTTAGAATATTCTCTACTCTTCTCTACTAAACTGTTTCAATTTGTTAAGCCAAACCAAAATGGTTAGATTCCTATCTTGCAATTCAAAGATATTGAAAAAAGAATTCTATAATTGTTCTGTATGAGGACATTTGAAGAACATATGATCTAAAGTTTCAGTTTCTCTATAGCAGAATGGGCAATTGGTATTAGGAATATAGAACTCGATACTATCTTTGGTCCCCAATTTCTGTAGAGCTGTTAAACACAAGATGAAAGAGTGAGCTGGAGCAATACCTGAAATCCATATTAGCTTATGAAATGGGAACTTGATCAAAAGGCCAAGCAACACTTGTTTACAAGATTGAGTTGTAAACTTATGAGATTTATGGAGCTCCCATTTTACTTTATCTTCTTCCGTTTGACTTGGAGAATATAACAACCATTACTCAACAATTAATCCGATTCCTCTACTCATATGACAAGGCCAATGCAATTGTTATTTTGAATTAATGAGTGCACTTTAGTATCCTCAAGGATAGTAGCTTTTAATGTTGCAAAGAGATTATTGTTGCAAAAAAGGTCGAAGACTTGCCAATTATCAAACCAAAATGAAGTGCTCTTCCCATTTCGAACAAACTGCTTAATATGAGAGTGCATGAAGGATCTTGTATGTAAAATTTGCTGAGAATTGTAAGATTGTGAAGAAGTATGAGAAATTGACCATATATTTTTCTACTTGAAGTGAAAGATATGCACCCATTTTACCCTTAGACTTTCTTTGTCCCAACATATCCTCTAAAGCCTCTTTACCATCAAGATCCTATTTATTTTGCTAGCTGAATTGATTCTTAATCCTTCATACTGCTTAATAAGACAAATAACATTCCATTTGACTTTGTATATTCTTTCCCTATTAGAATTTTGGCCATGCCAGATGAAGTCCCTGGTACTCCTGTTATTTTTCTTCATAACTCCTTAGGGATAGCTAGATGAGATAGCCAGTAGATATGGTGATTATTAATAATATTAATGGCTAATTATAATCTACCTCCAAAAGATAAGAATTTATTGTGCCATTGAGAAATTCTTCTAATAACTTTTTTTAAAGATAGATTTACATTTAGGTTCCTTAAGTTTCTTTGTGGATATCAAAATCTACAAATAAGTAAGAGGTAGTTGATGTATGTTGAGTCCAGTGTCTACTATCACCCCTATTGCATCCTCACTACTTTGCCTAGAAAGATATGTAGCACTTTTACTTAGATTAAATTTGAGACCTGAGACTTCTTGAAAACTTTGTAAAGCTTTCAGAAGAGTTGCAATGGAAACAGGATCATTGACATAAAACATAAGTAAGTCATCTTCAAATGAAATTTGAGAAATACCAAGACTATTACATCTATAGTGAAATATGAAATTCCTATTTTCTTTTATCCAAATATGTGTGATTCTTTGAAGCACTTCCATGGAAATGGAAAATAGATAAGGGAAAGAGGAACACCTTGTCTGATTCCTTTAGTAGCTTTATAAATCTGAGAAGGTTCTCCATTCATCAAAATTGAATAAGAAACAAAAGTAAAGTAAAAGTGAACCCATTTGATGAACTTAGAAGGATATCCAAAAGCCTATAGAGAATTGATAATGAAACTCCATTCTATGGTATCATAAGCCTTTGTTAAATCAATTTTGAGTACACAACTCTTGCTATGATCCTTTGATTTGTAATCCTTGAACAATTCCTAAGCTAGTAAGATACTATCACCTATACTTCTTCCTAGGATATAAACACCTTGACTTGGATTTATCAAGCTAGGTAAAGTGACTTTCAACTTATTGGTAAGGATTTTAGCAATAATCTTGTCCACCACATTACATCATGTAATAGGTCTAAAGTCATTTAAGCATTTAGGATTAGGAATTTTCGGCACCAAGACTATATTAGTGTTATTAAATTCAAAGAGCAACCTACCACTTTTAAAGAATTCTTGCACTACTCTTGCTATTAGAGCTAGTAACATATTCCATTTTTCCTAAAAGAACCTAGCATTAAAGCGATCTAGTCCTAGAGACTTGTCACGATAGAATGAAAACACTACATCTCTTATCTCACACATTGTAACTTCCTTAAGCATTTTATTCCTCTAGATCTGATTTATGGAACCTGATAATCTGCTGATAAGAACTCCAGGAAAATTAGAAGTGTGTGTAGTTACCTTATTTTGAAGAGCCTTCTTGCAGCCTCTTTCATGTCTTCTTGATCATATAATAATCTACCATTCTGATCTTTAACAGATATTATATTGTTTCTATTCCTCTTGCCTTGAATCATATTGTAAAAATATTTAGTGTTCCTATCTCCTTGCTACATCTATTTCACTTATGATTTCTGTTTCAACTAGGAATTATAAGCTTCAAGTACTTACATATATTTTTTGATGCCAACTTTCTCTTCCTCTATGAGCATAGCATTTGTAGGATTGATAATTAGCTACTTTTGAGTGGTTGTGAGTTCCTCCCTGGCTAGTAACTTATCTGTCTTCATTAGATCTAGGGAATCCTTGAGTAGCTTAACATAACTAGCCTTAATTATTTTTAATAGTTGCATACATTGAAAAGCTTGAGAACCTTGAAAGTGTTTGTTACTAACATATGATATAATTGACTCAAGTTGAACATGCTTTAACATGGAAATGAAGAACTTGAATGAAGATCTTTTAGTTTTAATTTTACTGTTAATGATTACACTGATTAGCGTGTGATATGAGAAAAGTGGTTCTCCAAACACAATATAGCTTCCTTGCATTTTAATGAGCCAACTGCCTTTGACTAAACATCTATCAAGCTTCTTTTGTACCGATGCACTGTTCTTTTGATGATTGTTCCAAGTAAAGATAGGTCGCTGAAATTTAAGATCAACCAAAGCGAAATTAGAAGTATGTCCTATTAACTCTCTAGTGTTTGTACGTGTTATGCTTCTTCTTCCACTGGATTCAGCTGAAGATAGCTCACAATTGAAGTCTCCAGCTAGCATCCATGCCCCTGAGTTGTATATGTCAATTACTTTTAAGTCCCTTTATAGTTTATCCTTTTGAAACTCCCAATCTGTTACATAAATTACTATGATTACTACAAGAATTCTGTCATTTATAATAATAATCTCACAATGTAATAACTATTTAATGCAAGACCAATTTCTTAGCATCAGGTGAGTTAGATCAAAACCAATAATAATCCTTCCATTCGGATGTTTAGAGTAATTACTTAATGTTTGCCATCCAGCTGGGAGAAAGTGTAACCTCTTTGAAAACACCTCTTCTTTTATTTTTGTTTCTACCAAACCAACAAAACTCACATATAGCTAGGTAACCTTTTAATGTTAATTGTTTATTAGGAAATTTTAATCCCCTCACATTCCATATGGTGTAGATCATTTGGATTGCTTGAATTTAGGTTTCTTTTTAGATCTACGATTGCTAGATCCACTTTCTTGCCAATGCTCAAGCTCTTTTAAGGTTCCATCTGCTTCATTTCAAATCTCCACTATTTTGTTACCTGCAGATGGACTGATCACATAACTAACTTCTTGCTTATGTTCTAGATTTGATGTCTCCACAGATATTAGATCTCCTCTTCCACTACACTCTCTATTCTCTGTTGATTCTCTTGAACATTTGCAACTTGTGAGATCAGTGGAGCTTGAAGTTTTACTTGGGGAATTGTATGAGTTTCAGCATCTTGATTGGAACCTTCCTGCGCACCCCGAGCATTGCAATTTCCTTACATTGTATCAGCTTGTTGAGGAGTTTGTTGTTGACCCATTGCTTCTTTTTTCACTTGTGATTTATTAGCTTTCTTGGGAAAGGTTTCTACATCTGTATCTTTTCCTTATATCCCATCTTAAGAATCCATACCTTATTACTTGGTTTAACATACAGATTCCAAGGGTAAGATAAATGAACTTTTTCCTCTGTTAAGTCACCTTCACCATTATATCTCATATTGGAATAAATTCAGACATAACTTTTCTATGTTCAACCTCGATACATACTCGAGCATACCCAACCCTCTTGATGTTAGTCGTATTCTCATACATTACTACAGGAATATCAATATAGCTTGCTAGGTAATTGAACCCCTCGGAAGACCAGTATTCAAGAGGCACCTTATATATATTAACCCATGTAGTAATGGTTTTGATTCATATATATCAATTGTAAAACCCATCCCCCCTTTTCTCGAGAAAATTGGTTACCTTTTATATGTCAAGGACCCATTTCCATGACTTTGTTTGCAGTTTCTTCTATGGAAACCTAAAGATGAAGAGGTTATCTTTAGTTATCATTGTTGCTTAGAGTCCCAGCTTCTTCCAACTAGCCTCTGCCCATATTGTACCGTCATGTAAGTCATTCTCTTATCTATAAAGTAACCTACCAAAATTGACTTTTATTTTGTTACTCCTTATTGCAACACCCAGGGACGGATCCAGATTTTTTTTGAGTGGGGGGAAAATAATAATAAATTTTTTAATGAGATCAAAACTTAAAATAATAATATTTTTATATGAAATTTTTTGGAGGTAAGTGGGTGCATCTGTCCCTAGCAACACTAGTTTTGATGGAGAAACTTTACCATTTTTAACACCATCTATGAAGTGTAGCTTGCCAAAGGATTGTAGGTTACTAAAAACTCTACTCCAAGTTGGTTTCTCTACCTATTGAGGTGTGGATAAAGGAAAGAGGTGGAGCTGCAAAGTTGCAAGAGTGTTTTATAAGGGAGAGCACTCCTCTATCGGCGAAGGGTTAGACAGTGAGGGTTGAGTGTTTGCGGGAGACATGTTACCATTTACTGTAACCTGTTAGTGCTGACAGTGGAATGTGTTTAGGATGGCTTCCTAAACTAGCAAAAAAACTTAGTTAAAATGGGGTAGTTAAGAGAGTAGTTGAGGAGTAAAATGTGATTCACAAAGAGAGGGGTTTGAGTATGGACAAAGCAAGGAAAAGAGGTAGAAGTCTCAGCAGAGATCACTATGGAAGCCATATATTGTATGAAGAGTAAGGTCAAAAGAAGGTAAAGCATTTTTGTTAGTGTAATTTAAAAAAAATGAACTTATTAATATAATTTTGACATATGTCTTCCTTTATTTTTGTAGATAAAATGGAGGAAAGATCAAGTTCTCCTGATAATTCAGCCATTTTAGGAAGATCTAATGATCCAACTTGGGCTCATACTAAATTGGTTCTTAGAATGAAGAATATACAATTTGTAAGTATTGCAGAAAACATTTGAAGTTGAGGGAAATCACTAGATTAAGAAGTATTCAGCTGAGATCAAAGGTGATGTAGATCCTTATAAAAAGCGAATTATGATATGAAATGAAAAATGAATACTTTACTTGAAAAGTATCAGCATGAAAAAAGATAGAAGATAAAGGTTAAATTACAAAATTAGTTATAGAAGTTCTTTTTCCTATGGTCAAGATGATAGTGGGGATGTTGAAGATGGTGGTATTCCTACCTAACAGGAAGGGAATGTTGTATATGATTTGAGGAAAAAAAGAAGATAAGTATCTAAATTTTTTGCACTACGAAAAACTCCTAAAGCTCAGCCTTCAACCTATAATGCCATAAAATCTAAAAAAGCGGCTCATAATGTGGACATAGCAATGGCTAGATGGTGGTATAATTAGATGCATCATTTAAAAGAACCTAGTCGTATTATTACTAGTCTATGGTGGATGTTATTGCCTCTTATAGTCTAGGATATAAGGCTCCTCCAATTAATGACTATAGAGGCAAACTTTTGAGCAGATTTGTGAAATAAATAGTTATTTGGATGAAAGAAGAATGACTTGGATAACTTATAGATGTTCAATCATGTGTGATGGTTGGAGAAATAAAAGACATGAATACATTATCAATTTTTTATTTTATTCTGCTAAGGGGACAATGTTTTTGAAGTCTATTGATGCATTTGGCCTTGTTATAAATGATGATAGTATATTTCAGATATTTGATAAAATTGTCACTGAAGTTGGGCTAGAAAAGATTGTTTAGTTCATTACTAACAATGATTCTGCTTACAAAGTATCATGGAAAAAATTGTAAAGTAGATATAATTCTTTTTACTGGACTTCTTATGCTACATATTGCATTGATCTGATGTTGAAAAATATTTGAGATGTTAGATATTTTACTATCATTGGTGTGTAGAAAGAAATAAAAATGACCAAGTTTATCTATAATCATACATGGGTCCAAAATTTAATAAGGAAGAATTTTGCAATTTGAAGGAATTTGTGTCGTCTTACTATAAAGGAATTTTCTGGTTATCTATAGTGGTTTTATTCTTAATCCACCCTCTTTCTTAGATTTCCTTACTTCTCACTAATTGACTTTAGCATCTGTGTTCTTGTAAGCATTTCCATTCTTAAGAAAGTTCTTTAGAAGTCTATCAATATCCCTTGCTAGCGTTTTGTGTGCAATTAGGTGAGAAATCAAATAAACGAAAAGATTGTTCAAGATTGAGAACAAACCAATTCTGCCTTTAATTGTAAAAAGGGATCTCATTTTCTAACCCTTTACCTCTCTTGAACTTTTGAGTTTTTTCACCTCTGACAAGTATGCTGAATGTTGAAGCAATAGGACATTATTTGATCCATTTAATATATTCTAACGAAAATTTGAATGCATCTAGTAAATTTAGAATAAAATCCCAATTTTTAGAGTTGAAAACTTTTTAAAAATAAAATTTGAGTTACCAACTCTTACATGTACCTTTCTTTTGGTATCCCATAAAAGTTATTGTGCTAAGAGAATATTATCACCAATATTCCTTCCACTTATGTAAGCACCTTAGAATTTGTTTACGAATAAACTTAAAATAAAATTTAATCTTAAGGATAGTATTCTAGAAATGATTTTGTAAAGGATGTGACAAATAGCAATTTGGTCTAAAATCTCTTAGGGAACTAGAATTAGAAAGCTTAGGGACTAAACAGATGTGAATGTAGTTGATTTGTTTGAAAAATATTCTAGAGTAAAAAAAATTCAGTATTGCTTTTGTGTATTTTTCTTCGTTGCTAATATTCCTTGGAAAAATAAACATTGAGCCCATCAAGCCTCGAGGACTTATTAGGATTGATGGTTTTCAAAGCATTCTCCACATTAGTAGTAAGTACTGGTTTGACTAGTTTAGCTACCTGAGTTACATAAATGACTTTTAGCGTAAATGAGATGAGCTTGTTAACTGAAGAGTGATATTTTGAGTTAGTGCCCAAGGTGCGTTTAAAGTAAATTGACACTTGAATTTTGATTTTTTTCTTGTCCCTGAGTTTTTATTTTATCTTATTGTTGAGAAGATCTCTATGCAGAGCTTTGAGGTTCTCCTTAATCCATTTTATTTGTTTAAAAGGTTCATCTAGATATGGATGCCTTTTTAAAACCATTATGTCTCATTAAAAAGTTAAAAGAACTTGAAGAGGGTGATGCAAGTTATTGAGCTTAATATGTTACGGATCTTTACAGGGAAGTGACATGAGGTCAAAGGACTATTTAAGATAGCCTTGCTCCTCTGAAATTTAATTAGATGCTTTTGGTTCACAAGAGCTCTGTCTAATTTCCTTCTTTTGAACCACTTCTTGTTTGTTATTCTAAGTGAAATGGTGCTTTTCATAGTTAAGATGAGTAACTCCAAGATTCCTTAGAGAAGTCATTAACTCTTTATAAAAGTCATTTGAGCCCATTCCTCCTGATTCTGAAGTATGTAGCGCCAATTAAAGTAACCAATTATTAACCAAGGCAAGTTCATACCTGAGGAATAGTTCACCGGGTCTTTCCAAAGGAAGTTTCTTTGGAATGTAAGGTTAGCTTCATGTAGAAAGCTAAATCCCACTTTCTGCCTATTGGACTTCAAAATAGCAACTATATGAATCACTTGTCATTAAAAGCATGATAAGTTCACATTAATTTCTTCCATTACAGTGTACTCAATGGTTAGGGATAATTCTCTAATTGCTTTAAATGAACCATAACTTATTGTAGTTCTTTTTGGTTTTTCATTAGTAAGAGTCCAAAAATAAACGGCTTAACTGTTTTAAGGTAATCATGCTCTACCTGTTACTTATTAGTCATATTTTAGCAAAGGTATCTGCATTAGTTGCATCTTTTGCTTCTACAGAGAAGTTCTCATCCTTTAAAGCATGGTATACCTCTCCTTGATTTTGAGATTGAGTCATCTTTGAAATCATCCATGTATCCTCCATTAGTCCCTGAGATTCAATCGTACCTGGAGGTCGAGATAAGTCCATTACATTTTTGGAACCTTCTAGGATAATTGTGCTGCCCTTCAATGTCGAATCATTAATTAGGAAGGAGTTTTTTGGAACCTTTATCACTTAGTTAGTATGTGGAAACTACTTATCAACATGCATCTCACTAGACTTAGCTTTTTCCCTTGACTTTTTTTTTCCCTATCAGTTCACTGTCTTCTTTAGAGAAAATCTTCCCTATAGGTTTCCAAAATGATTTCTCTTTAGCCTAATGCCTTCATTGATAAGTGACTGAGATTTAAGTGCCTTATAAGTTGTGTTTTGTATAAAGTCTCATTAAGTTTAGAGAGTATAGTAGCTTTTAATTATTATCTTTGTGTAACCAATCCTCTCCAAAGCTGCAGTGTTACTGGATATATACAATGGTTTGCCTATAGAGTAAACCATGATTCTTAGGCCTGTTTTGCTCCAATATTCAAGGGGAACATTATGGAAATGTGTCTAGATAGGCACTATTTTATTTTTTTCTTGTCTAGATCCATACCAGGTTTCTACATCCACAGGATTAATAGTTTGCCATTGTAATGCCAGGTCCTTGTTTGACTTTAAGAGCTTTATCCTCTAATGAGAATGAGAACATGAAGCAATCCTTTTGGATTATCAACTCTCTTTTTAGACCAAAGTTACATGAATTAGTCTCAACCCAAGATTTTAAAAGAGGAAAAGGACACCTTTTATAAACAAAGTAGCCAACTAAATTGTTTATCCATCAGGAAGCACTAGCTTGTAGCACTTTTGCAGGTGGAGAGACCACACTTATATTGTCAGCTGAAATCTCAAAAATGAAACATAGTTTGATGTTAGGGGAGGATTATTGGGAATTGAGACCTCTCGAACCCACACCTAAGGATATTTCATAGATAAAAAATGTCAGAAAATAATAACACAAGAGAATTTACATGGAAACTCCCAATCTAGAGAAAAACCACGGGCACCAAGAAGAAAATCCACTATGTGAAAAATCTTACAATCACGCAATTTTTCCTCTCACCTAATCCCCTAATACACCAACACACCCACAAAGAAATACACGACAAACTCTCCAACTCTCACATCAAAAGAGGAATTTAACTAGAGTCAAATTTATAATACAAGTCTTTAACTTGGTATTTTGGTATATAAACTAAGGTGGTAACAACCTTCTTATATAGGTAAGAGCCTTGTCTCAATTGTTGTTCCCAACCAATATGAGACAACAAAGGAGCCAAACTCAACAGTCTCCACATTGACAACTTTGGTTGATCCCATAACCATACTCTACCTTAATGAAGATCTCCTGAAAATAACATAACTCTCAATGTAGAGAATTATCATGCTTCATAGCATCATGCTCTACCATAAAAGCATACCTACTCAGAATAAACCAATTCTAAGCCTTTTATTTTGGCACATGTCGAAAATAATCTTGCTGAAAAAATTATAGTGCAACTCCCATGTTTGGCTTTCCTAAGAGTTCATCAGCCATCGACATAAATTCTACCACACACCTTACATTAATGCTAAACCAATGCCCGTGTGCAAACTTGTGGACCCGCTAATAGTAACACATCCTCTATCATGGCAACTTTGGGATTAGCGGCATGCCATGAGGATGCACATGCTCCCTTTTTTAGAGAGCAAGATCATAATCCATGGAGACAATGTTAGCGACATTGCCAGTCTCTCCATTAACTGACCCAGAGCCTCTTGCCGAACCCACTCCATCTCTTGGACAATTTTTCTTCATGTGCCCAGATTGTCCACACGTCCAGCATATTACATTTTTCTTCATGGAGTTCTTCTTCCGATATCCAGCTACCACCAGAGCTGAGTTTTCAGGAACATTTCCACCACCCAGTCTTCTCTCTTCTGAAAAGAGTTTTCCGGTAACTTTAAACAAAAAACTATCTTCTCTTTCCCATGAATCAAAATCGGTTTCATGTGTTCATATGAAGGTGGAAGAGACCAGATGAGTCTCAAATCTTGATCCTTATCATCTATACGAACTCCAATTGCCTCCAGTTCAAAGACGATTCCATTGAGAACACTTAAATAATCTAAAATTGTAGTACCTTCCCTCATCCGCAATGTATGAAGCTGCTCCTTTAGGTACACCCGATTTGAGACGTCCTTTGTTTGATATAACTCCTCAAGCCTTTCCCAGAGCTCCTTTGTTGTAGATATTCCATGCACATTCGCAAGGACATTCTTAGCCAAACACAATCGTATCCCATTTGTTGCTCTCAAATCCAGATCCTCCCAATCTTCATCTCTCATACTAGATTTATCTGTACTGATATCAGGGATTTGTCTGCCTTTCAATGCCTTTTGTAACCCCGACTGAATCAAAATGTCCCTGACTTGCACTTGCCATAAGCCAAAATTGATTCTCCCATCGAATTTCTCCACCTTAAATCTAAGAGGATTCGAAGTCCTATTTTCTGATATTTTTCTTGTGCTCTTCTGCCTTGATGAATTTTACCGTAGAAATGAATAGTACACCAGGAAAGTTCCCAGGAAAGAGAGGTGGGTCACAACGGATACACTTAAATACCCAGTCTTTCCTTAGCCAAAGCTTTCCTAGACATGTACTACCACACCAAAACTCCACCGCATCAAATGAACTTTTCTCAAGAAAATCTTTTCTAATGTGGAAGATCAGTCAAAAATTGCGACCACAGAGCATACTTAGAAATTTCAAGAAAAAATACACCTTGGCTCTGATACCAATTGTTGGAAATTAGGCCTTCCAAACCACACCCAAGGATATTTTATAGACACAAATATCAGAAAATAGAGAAATAATAATAACACAGGAGAATTTACGTGGAAACTCCCAAATTGGAGAAATTACCACGGGCACTGAAAAGAAAATCCACTATAAGAAAAATCCTTACAATCACACCATTTTTTCTCTCACCCAATCCCCTAATACACCAATACACCCACAAAGAAATCTCCAAAACTAACTCTCTAACTCTCACAGCAAAAGAGGAATTTAACTAGAGTTAAATTTGTCGTACAAATCTTTGACTTTGTATTGATACATTAAACAAGGAGGTAGCAACCTCCGTATATAGGTAAGAGCCTTGCCTCAATTGTTGTCTCCAACCAATATGGGACATCAAAAGAGCCAAAAACTCAACAGTAAATACACGACATTGGCAGTACTGGTGGGTCACACATTAGTGGTTATCCGTGCTGGTGAAGCGTCACCAAAGGTTGTGCTCATGAGAATAGAACCATAATACATCTGTTTTAGGAGCATCATGCACTTGAAGCATTGGTCTAACTAACCGATTCAGCATGATGAGGGAGGAAGGATTTATGTGAACAATAACTTGGTCTAAGTTACTATTCACAAAATTCGGAGATGGTGGAGACGTGCTAGCGTGGATGAGTAAAGGCAAACTAACGTCAAGCATAAGGCTATATGCGGCATTGAGAAAAACCACAGACGTGTTGGCGTGCACGAGGGAAGCAATTTGGAAATTGTTGAAAACCTTGGGTGGCTGTGATTACCTTGAAACGTGGGAGAGCTGGAGTGGTTATGGTGGAATGGGTTTGGTTTAGACTAAGGATGGTCGAAAAGTTTCAATGGGTTTGGTTTAGACTAAGGATGGTTGAAAAGTTTCTAACACAATAAGGTCTTGGAGGCACTCAGTACTGTTTCCTGTATGGGGACTACAAAACAAATACTCTCATAACATAAAAAGCTATGTCCACACCTATTGATTTCTCACAAGATATATTGTCTTGCATCATTTCATATGCCCATCAGATAGTTCAGGCTTATGACTGCAATTTTAGTTGTGGACGGCGGTGGCAAACTTCTTTGAGTTTAGGTTTTGAGAGTAAGTTGAAGAAGATGAGTGTTTGGCAATAGGTTTAGGAATGTGTCTGTTTGGTTACTAGTTTAAGTATGACGTAAACTTAAAAAGAAATTATTTAAATTAGTAATATTGTATTCTTAATTTAATTAAGCTCTAAACATGGTTTTAAAATTGTTTTAAAATGCAAAATCAATTTCAAAGTTAATTATTTTTCTTAATTTGATTAAGATTAATAATTATATTGATTGCTAAATAATTTTAGAAAAGTAGTTTCTAAAATTATAATTAATTAGTTTCAATTAGATTGAAATTAATTAATTAGAAAAGTTGTTTCTAAAATTAGAATTAATTATTTTCAGTTGGATTGAAATTAATTAATTAGACTTCTTGAAATTAAGAAAAATGTTTTCTTAAATAATTAAGAAATTTTTTTCTGAATTAAATTTATTTATTTCAATTTGATTGAGATAAATTAAATTTATGATTTTAATTGTTTAGAGAATTATTATTTAATTAGAGATTGTTTCTTTATTTATGAATAATAAGTTTCTTGACTTTAGATAAAGTATTTTTCTTGATTAAATTTTGAAAAGAGTTTTCATTTATTAATTAAGAAAAAATGTGCTTTCTTTAATATTTTGAAAATAGTTTTCTAACTTATTAAAGAAAGGTTTTCTAATTAGTCAAAAAAAATAATTCTCTAAATAAATAATATATAACAACTTTCTTAATTAAATTTAAAAGTGTTTTTTATTTAATTTTTGAAAGTAGTTTCCTTTTAATTTTAGAAAAATAGTTTTCTAATTAAGGAAAAATGATTTCTAATGAGATTAGAAATAGTTTTCTAATTGGATTAGAATATGTTACTTATATAATTTTGAAAAGAAGTTTTTCTAAATTATAATAAGTAAGAAGAATAATTAATTGAAAATTGTTTTCAATTAAATTATTATTAAAGGAGTCAAAAAAATGGAAATAGTTTCCAATTGGATTTGAAAATTGTTTTCAAATCAAATTAAATTTCTATTTGGAATAGGAATTTAATTTATTTAGGAATCAATGGTTTTAATCTAATTTAA
>JAOQMP010003656.1:0-13681 GCA_027563575.1 Erythroxylum pedicellare
ATAATTAAAGAGTTTTAATTTTAATAAAAGACTATCTTGATTTTTCTATTTAAAGGGAAGAGCTTTATGAAAGCTAGTACTTTTTGTTTTCTTTCTCCAAAAGCAGTTTGGAAATTGCTCTGTGGATACCATCAGAGGCTGGACAATTGGACAGCTCGTGATTGATCACTCAGAGAAAAAGATTCATTGTTTTTTTCCAGAAAGCGAACAAGGTACGATTTCTAAATCGGATTTGTTTTTATTGAAGTTTAATCAATTATTGGGATCCGCTCGGAATCCGTAAAAAAATTTTCTTTTTCGCTGCGTCCATGATTCGATCATGGTAGGATTCCAAGATACACATCTAGCCCAATCACTATCAATAAAATCCACAAGATCGCATCCTTTATTTTTACATACATAATTGCAAAACTTAATATTCCTTGAATGTATCTCAAAACTCTTAGCAGGTTTTAGGTGATGTTTACTTGGATTGTGCATAAAGCATGAAATAAGGCTCACAAGAAGCATGAGATCTTAATGAGTGTGAGTGAGATATGTCAAGCCACCCTTCAAACTTTTGAAATACTTTTCATTTGCTTTCTCAACTCCATTACTAACAATTTATCACTAACATTAAGGGGAGTCTTGACAAAATTGCAATTTAACATTCCAAACTTGTTTAAAAGATCGATAGCATATTTTTTTGACAAAGAAAGATTCCACTAACATCTTGACCAACTTCTAAGCCCCAAAAAAAAAAAAAGTAATCCCAAATTAGCCATGTCAAAAGTTTCCACCATAGACTCTTTGAAAGCTTTCATCAACGCAAAAGAGTTTCCAATATAAATTTTATCATCCATATACAAGAAAACCACAAAAAATTCATTTCCACAAATTTTAACATACAAAGTGGGTTCGCCAACACTCCTTATAAATTATTTTTAGCAAACTAAGAGTCAAATTTTCTATACCAGGCTAAGAGTCAAATTTTCTATACCAGGTTTGTGGTGCTTATTTAAGCCTGTATAGTGCTTTGTGTAGTTTATACACCTTCTATTTATATCCTTTCACTTCAAAACCTTCAGGTTACCATCTTCACCCAAATTTCCATTAAAAAAATGTTAATTTTACATCTAATTGAAAAACAAACCAGATATGATGAGTAGCCACTGTAAGTATTAACCTCATCATATGTAAACATGCAATAGGAGCATAACTTTTGGAAAAATCCATACCTAGAGCTTGAGAATAGTCCTTCACCACTAAGAGTGCTTTATTCCTTTTTAATGTACAATTTAGATTGATTTGGATTTGATTGAGACCGATTGCATCTTTCTTATCAGGCAAATCTTGCAAACTCCACGTCTGGTCCTTTTTAATAGCTGCCAAATCTTCTTTCATTGCTTTAACCCATTCTTCTTTATCATTTGGTTTTTTATAACAAGTAGGTTCCATGGCAATACAAGCAAATTCAATGAAAGCATAAATATTAGATAAACTTCTTACCCTTCTTAGAGGAGAGTCTAAAGTATAGTCAGTTGAGAAAGAAGTAGGCATATTAGATTTGGAAGCATCTAAGCTAGGTTTCGAATTGGAAAAATCTAAATCTAAAGCTATGATTTCTTTGGCAGATTGCACTATATCTCCTTTTGCCCAGTTCCAAGCCTTATCTTCATTGAAAATTACATTTCTACTACTGATTAATTTTTTGGTGATGGGATTAAAAAATCAGTAGCCTTTTATTTCCTTACTTAGACAATGAAAACACACTTGGTGTTTTTCTTATCAAGTTTCCTTTTGACTTCTACTTGAGCATAAGCACATGAAACAGATCCAAAAATCCTCAAATGACTTATATTTGGCCTCTTTCCAAACCAAGATTTATAAGGAGTTTTCCGTTCAACAACTCTTTTTAGCGACCGATTGAGAACATAAACTATTGTAGCCACGACTTTAGCCCAAGCATAGGAAGGTGCTTATCATTCAACATACACTTAGCTGCTTTAATGATTGTTCTATTCTTTCGCTCCATTACTCCATTTTGTTATGGAGTATAGCTTATTGTCAACTGCTTTTGAATCCCAATTTGGTTGCAAAATGATTCAAATTTTTGGGATGTAAATTCACCCTCACAATCAGTTCTTAAAGTAATGATAGAATTTTAGAATCCTTTTCTACTAATTCTTTGAATTTCTTAATACATTCAAGAGCTTCTCCTTTTTCCTTAAAAAAAAAGCCCATCTCATCCTAGAAAAATCATCCACAAAGAATAGAAACTACTCACTTCTTTTTAACGATGAAGTTTGCATCAGGCCACAAATGCCCAAAGAACAAGCATTAAAGGTTTTGTTGCCCTCTAAGACTTATTCACTAGAAACTTTTCACAATGTTGTCTCCCAAAAATGCAAGGTTTACATGTCTTGGAGTCATTGATCTGTACTGTTGGTCATTGATCTGTACTGTTGGAAGTCCTATTACCATATTCTAGTTATATAACTTTTGCAATGTGTTAAAATTGAGATGAGCAAACCTTCTATGCAGAGCCTTAAACTATCCCTTGAGGCTATAAATGCAATAAGATCCAATTGCGAAAACATGATGGGAAACATGTTGTCAGACATTTTTATTGAATGCGCTAGATATCTGCTCTTTTTATCATAAATCAAACACTCATCATTGTCAAATAAAACATAATAAGCTTTCTTCATTAGTTGACCCAAACTCAAAAGATCATTAGCTAAGCCAATAACTTACATGACATTGTGGATGTATTTTGTACCAGTTTTGCAAATCAAAACACTATGCCTACACCATTCACCTGAAGCTAACTATTGTTTCCTAACGTCACTCTTGATGTCATTGAATCATCAATCTCCAAAAAATAATTTTCATTTCCTATCATATGATTAATGCAGCTACTGTCCAAATACCAAACTTCTAAAGACATAGCAACATTAACTGCTAAACAAGCAACAAATAAATTCTCTTAACAATTGTTTTTCTCTTTATAAAACTTTGTTTAATCTTTGACTTCACAATTTCTTATTATATGACCATATTTTTTGCAATGATAACACTGAATTGCATTTTTTTCATAATCTGATTTATTTATGTAGCAACATTTTTCCTAGACGTGATTAGTCTTACCACAACAAGAGCATGCAGGTAGAGAGTTAAAATTAACTTGGTTTCTTTCGTAGCCATATGATCGACCACAACCTCTCCTATTACCTCAACCTCTACATCCTCGCTCACATCCTCGATTATCATCAGATCCTCCTCCTCTTCTTGGGGCATTTGAGTACTTTCCATCAATCTTAGTTTAAAAGGCTTGCTCTAGAGATGTCCCAACTGATATATCAAATCGAGCTTCATGAGATTCAAAAGACCCCATTAGTTCAAAAAATGCATAATTAGATAAATCATGGATTCCTCTATAGCTGCAACAACATGATCACAATTAAGGGGGAGGCTTCTTAAAACCTTCTCAACAATATTTATTCTGACAAATCCTCACCAAAGGACCAATTTTGATTCACAAAATGGAGATTTTGATAAAGAAATATTGCACTAAATATGTGGACTTTATTGACAAAGTCTCAAAATCACGATGTAGAGGTTACAATTTCACCGTAACAATTTTGCTTATAGTGTTCTTGAAGAAAATCTTACGCCTTTTTGGATGTTATTACTCCCATCACTCATGGGAATAAAGCATTGTCCATGCCTTATTGGATATAAAACAGGGCCTTCGCATCTTTCTTCTACTTCTGCTTTAACTCATTTTTTGGCCTGTTGTCAATCATGTAGCTTAATCTAAATCTGTAAGCTCACCAAATCCATTTTCCATAAATCCCACAACTCTTATGACCTGAATAACATCCTCATTTTCACATACCAGAACTAATAATTAGTTCCACTAAAAATAGGAACATTAGGAGAACTTGAGATAACATTGTTGACTACCATTTCACCCTCCATTTCATTTTTTTGTTGCATACTCTCTCACTCTCTTGTGTGCTCTCTTTTTTTTCTTGCTCTTGATGCCTTTCTTTCTCATAGAACACAATGACATAGCTTTGATGCCATAATTGTAGAACCAGAAAAGAAGATGAAGATTGGTGAAATAAAAAGTGTTTGATATAAAAAGAGAAAAGAAGATAAAAAGTGGAGAAATAAAACCTTCTTTTGTTATTCACTCTCACACACTTTCAAGATAATGATAATATATATATATAGATATATATAGGCTTTATGCCCTGTCAATTAGGAAGCATGTAGTCTCACTTTTAGTGATGAAATAAATAAAATATTATCCCAAAACTATAGCAACAAAAGAAAGGTGGTACGCGTTTTGATAAAGTGGAAACAAAGTGGTACACATTTTAATAAAGTAGACAAAAAACTAAAGCTTGATTTAGTAGACAACTTGAGCTATTGAGGTGAAAGTTGTCAGTTGTCACTCAAATGCTAACTTTGTGCCTTAGTTCTCTCATGCAAAAAATGTCAGATAGGCAATGTTATGTGTACTAGTTCTTACTCTTCAACCTTAAGCAATCTATACAAGGAATTGTAATTGAAGAAAAATTATATGGTCATTAAATACTTTGAAAAGTCAAAACATAATCATGGAGAAATAAGAGCCATAAGACATATCCTTGGTGATTAAGGATTTGGTATTAGCTAATAAACTAATGAGTTTAGATGTGGAGAATTCTGAGCAACATCATAATAAAGAAAGTCTAATTATAAGTATTATGAATGGTATAATTAGATCTTGACCTATTAAGTTATTCGCTAACTGATATGTGCTTAATTGATTATATAATTATTCCATAACATTTAGTAATTAATGACTTGAAATTGCTTAAGATACTCACTTTGACTCATATATGATTTTAGGTACGATTCAGAATCAAAAAAGTTAAAGTGAGTCGAAAGCACTACATTTCGACCATTTTTTGAAGATTCACATCCACTTGTCTTCATGTAACAAGAATGAGGAATCATTAGAACAAAGAAGAGAAGACTTGGAGAAGGTTGGAGGAAGAACCTAGTAGGCCAATATTATGAGAGAAGAATGATGGAGTGCCACGATCATGACAGAAGCTTGTCATATAGCTTGGGGTTTACGTGACGTTAGCTCAGGGACTACTTCCAAGCTTAACTTATTGAGGGTTATTTCAGACATTTTGGGTCAGGTAAAACCTAATTTTTACCCTAATTGGAATGAACTATAAAAAGAAAAGAATGAAACACTAAAAGGGGCCTCTATTCTTATGATATTTGGGCTGAATCGAAGGAGCTCTAGGGAGACAAAAGATAGGATGGTAAAGAAGCTCTCTCGTATGGAGAGACCAATGGAGGGGTAGCATCCTGACGTCGATTTGGAGGCGACATTGATGCCGATGACTCGGTTAAGTGCATTTCTTCTTTGTATTTATTGTTTCTTTCTCTCTTATGGATTGATTATGTTATCTTATATCTATTGGTTGGGTCTTGTGTAAAAATGATTGAATGTTTTATTTGATTTTTTTTATGTATGAACCCATTGCTAAGATCAAATGCGATACATAATCATTGTGTTTTCGATTCATTTAGTGACTAATAGTTCGTAATCATTAGGTATAATATAACCTATGTTAAATAATCCGAGCTTGTGTGATTATTGCTTAGATTAGTACATTTTTCTAACTTGTAAGGTAGTTGTCCAATTAAACTTAGTGAGCGTCTCCTAGGTGATCTGATAACTAGGGTTAATTAACGAGCTCTTCTTAGTTAACTAGGTCCTAAGGAAAAACGGGATTAATATAGCTTGTTGTTAATCTATGGACACTAGTTCAAGGAGAGGTAAAAAAAACAACAAATCATTCAAATATATTTAATTAGGGTATAGGCCAAGATTGAACCAAAGAATTAGGTACTTAACGAATTGACCATTTTCATCATTTTTACATGTTGTCTCTAATTTGTTTTTACTAGCTTAGTTTTATTTTATTTTCTTGTTCGATTAAACTAAATCCCTCCATAACCTAAATACCAATTATTTTCATTTCAATAACTTTACACACTCTCTATGGGATCGACCTAAACTCACCACTGCTATAGTAGTAGGTCTAGTTTAATTTGACTAGCGTTATAACACGCTACTGTCAATTTTGGCGTTGTTACTGGGGAGTATGATGTTTTAGTTTTAGTTTGTATTTTAATTAGTGTTTTATTTATATTTGTTTGTAATTAGTTTATTTTCAGCAATTTCTTGATCTTTTCACTTTTTGTTTCGTGTTTGTGAAAAGAAAAAGAAAATTTTGATATAGATATAAGTAATTCTTTTAAAACTCGCATTCTCGATCCTATAACCAAGGTTGGATCGATCAACCTAACTTTAGTTATGGATGAGATAATTAATAGAATTACTTCCATAATAGCTTGCAAGATGTATAACAATCTTCGTATAGACTAGAAGTTTCTATCTTGATTCAGGTACATCTCTAAACTACTATATCAAGACCTATAATGCTGACAATCTTCAATTTCAACAGGGTATGCAGTAGCTTCAAGAGAGTATGTAGGAATTTCAACATAATACTCTACAATTCCAACAAGATGGATGCCAATAGGATATCCAACAATTTTAACATGAAAGGCAATTATGTTCTTGTTTCCAAAATTAAGAGAGACAACAAAACTCCAGTACATCCTTGGAAGAATTAGTTGATGCTGTCATTGCTAACATTTTGCAATTTCAGCAAGATGTGAAATGGTTCTAGTAAGATGCATTGCCTTGATAGGGAGATATTAATCATCTATAACTACAAAGTGAAGAGGAGCATCCGTATCAACCCGAGGTGTACCCAATGGACATTAGTGCTAAAAACTTACGGAGTGATGAGGAGCTTAAGAATTTTGAGGGCAATACTCAAAGAATTGCTTGTGAAGAAGTTGAGGAGGAGTTCGAAGCAAAATATGATATATCTTTTAGCTCATAGGTGAGTACTAAGTTTATAACTTTTTCTGAGATTAACTCTTCACCTTTACATAACATATTGGAGGAATTAAAAGATGAAGAAAAAGGCAAATAGTCATTTAAAATATTTCTTGAGAGCATAGACTCAGTAGAGATTAAGATTCTGAATATAAGGAAAATGCTGAACATGAATGATCAACTGAGGCCCTATCCTGAACTACCTTATGTGGAAGTGGCTCAAACTGTACTACCTGAAGATCATAATTTTGTCATGTGAGGATAGTATAGAGTCGAGCCAGCCACCCTAAACAAAGGCACTTCTTGGGAGGCAACCTTAGGAAGTAATTTCTTTTTTATTTTTATTTTTGCATTTGTTTCTTATATGCATGTGTGTTTTTGCATTTGTTTGTTTTTACCTATTTTTATGTTTTCAATCAAAATGAGAGAAAGAATAAAACAAACAAACAAATAAGCATTTTCTCTATTATATTGCTTTTAGGATTATATAGTCATAATTAAAGAACAAATTGACTAGAGAATTTCATAGCAACTTAGCATGTAATTTTACTCTTGTGATTGGTTGATATGCATTATCTTTAGAAGAATAGTGACTAATGATAGACAAAGCCAGTTAGATTTTGAGCCTTATTGGATTGACACATCCATATTAGTCTCATTGTTTTTATTTATGTGTGACTTTCATGACATGTACATCCTAAATTTTCTTTGACTTTCTATTCAAGACCACATTCTTATCACATGCATTAACATGGAGTTGATTAGGCATTCTTTGTTTTTCCAAGCTACATTAGCCAAATCGCCTACCTATTGACATAATTTTTTCCTTGTTAAGCCCCTTTGAGCTTTATTTACCCATTCTTTTTGTATTAACCACATTATACGCTTTTAAACTTAACCAAATGTTCTACCTAAGCCATAAAGCTAGTGGAGCATTTGTGATTGTTTAGTTTGTGGATGTATAAAATTCTAAGTATAGGGGTGTACATATGTGTGGGTTGGTTATAATGATTAGGATGTTATTTTATGTCATATCATTAAAGTGCCCATGTTAATGTAGTTTCTTTTATTTTTTATATAAAAAATATAGAAAATGCAAAATAAAAAGAGAAAGGAAAAGAAAAAGAAAAAGAAAAAGAAAAAAGAAAAAGAAAAGAAAAGAAAAGAAAAACATGTATATGTTTAAATAAATGTAGCAAGGAGGAAGCACATATATTTTGAAAATTTGTTTATGATTAGTGATACACTCATATTTTCATATATCATTAGGACTTAATTTAGAGTCATTTACATTCATTTTACATTTATCTAGAACTTTTTTATCATGTTTTAGCATTATTCGAGTTTCGTTGATGTAAAATGCATAAATGAAACAAATAGACTCGAATTCCACTGTTTTTGGATTTCTGGCAGACTTGACCTCTAGTCATTGTGAAATTTCTATATCGAGATTGGTTTAGCCAAAAACATTAATAGATTTTTTTGTGACTAATTGTAGATTTTTTAAAGCTGGAACTCAGGAGAAACAAATTCTCAAAGACTGCATCAGAATTCTGATCGGCAGAATGACCTTTCGACGAAGTTTCAATCATAACTTTTGACTCAAATGGTAGAATTAAGTGATTCAAGTCTCAGATTGAAGCTAACACAAAATAAAAACCTAATAATAAAATTTGACCTCCTAAATTGTCACCATTAATTATTACGCAATGTTAAAATTGACCTGGTATATTGTCAGAAATGCAGTTCAAAGTTAGTAGGACTTGAGTCAATTTTTAGAGGACATAGATGACATGGCACGACTCCATTGGATACTTAAAGATGACTAGATGTCCACCTCATCAAGCCATGCCACTTGGGATGGCTAGTTAGGCCCACGCTGCCACATCTGCCACATCTTGTTTTAGGCAGGAATTTGTTTTCCTTGTTTGTCTTTGAATTAGGTTAGCCACCTCATCATTGTAATTCACATAAAATTCAACTTTTGTCTGTAGGTTTAGGGTCGGCCTCCTCTAGTAGGTCTCTCAATTCCTAGCTGAAATCTGTCTTCCCTTCTTTTCTATTTTAGACACAAATTCCTTAAGAGAATTGGGTGGTAACCGAATTGTACAAGGTATGTGTGGCTAAACATTTAATTCAATTGTAAAAGATAGTACCCTTTGAATCGATTTTAATTTATGAGGATTTATTCTTAATCGATTCTTATGTTCATGTGTTGCAAACATGTGTCTGAATTCTAGTCCTTTAATGGCTAATCTGAACTTGTAAATCTTAAAATCTGGAATTAAGGTTTATAAGGGATTTCTAGATGCTATTTGTTTAATTGATGGTAATAGTTGCCAAATTAATTGATTTATAGCTAGGTTGTTGATAGTAGTTGTCAAACCTATCCTGAGAGAATTTGGACTTTGTCTTAAACTGATGATAGTAGTTGTCAAACCTATCTTGAGAGAATTTAAACTTTGTCTTAAACTGATGATAGTAGTTGTCGTTGTTTTTAAGGCAAGATCATTAAACCAACTATCGTAATGCTCGTACGCAACTTAGGTGGATTAGTAGTTATGAACCCTATGATTGTTTACAAAGACGTGTTTATTTAGTAGTTAAGAAGCATAAAATTAGTAAGATATTAATCCTTGATTATACACACACAGTACACAAATAACTCCTAGAGTCTGATGAATGAATTAATTAGTTTCGTTGGCAAAATCCTTTGCAATTGAAGTTTACATAATTATGTTTTTATCCTAATCTTTCAATTCTGATTTCTTTTGAAGTTTATTTTAGCACTTATTTAATTTCATATTCTTTAAATTATGAATTGCCGAGATCAAAACCCCCCATTCTACGAAGAGCAATCATTCTTCATCAATCGCACACTTCCACAATCATTGCTCTTTGATCTGTGCACTTTATGCAAGGTGAAGGAAGAAGAACTTTTGAGTTTTGCATAACTTGTCCAGCAGCCGAATCATTCACAAGCAAACTTCATGAACATAGGAATCAATCCGTAGAGAACATTGAAGGAGCTTTCTGCTCCTAACCTTGACAACCAGCCTTTGTGTATCAATGTAGAGCAAGCTAATAGTGAGTTAAAATATGGTTTTATACATTTGTTGCCATATTTTAATGGTCTTGCAGGAGAAGACCAACATGCACACCTCAAGGAGTTTCACATGGTATGCAATGGAATGAAACTGCAAATGGTTAAACTGAAAGCCTTTCCTTTTTCATTGATGGGTTTGGACAAAGAGTGGTTGTTATCAATTCCCCCTGGTTTGGTGGCGCAATGGAATGATTTGAAGCACATGTTCTTAGAGAAGTACTTCCTCACTTCACGAGTTGTAAATATTCGGAAGGAAATTTGTGACATAAGATAGATGCATAATGAGACATTCTCTAAGTATTGAGAAAGGTTCGAGAAGCTATGCTTACAATGCCCCCACCAGCAAATTCCCAATTAGCTTCTTATTCAATGCTTCTATGAGGGATTGACACCCCAAAATAGAAGTATCATTGTTGTCGTGAGTGGAGGGGCTTTACTAGACAATATGCCTGATGCTGCCTGCTATTTAATTTCAAATATGGCAGCAAATTCTAAACAGTTTGGCACACGAGGGGAATTCCATATGAAACGCGTTAGTGAGGTAAGTAGTGTTTCATTAGAAAATAAAGTTGATGAAATAGCCTCGCTAATACATGCTATAATGAGTGGTAGTGTATAGCAAGTTAAGACATGCGACATTTGTTCTCTTAGAGGACACACTTCAGATTTGTGTCCTACAATGGAGGACAACTCGATGGAGTATGCCTATGCAATCGGTGGTGGATTCAACACGAATCCACAGTACAAATATGATCCATTCTCATCAATGTATAATTTGGGGTGGTGCGACCATCTGAATTTGCACTATGGAAACCCACAACAGCCGATGAACAATGGAGGAAGAGCTCCAATGCCCCTTGGTTTCTAGCAAAATCAGACTTATATCTCAAGGCCAAATCCTCAATTTTAGTTCCTTCTTCTTCTACTTCTAATTTTGAAATTTCTGATTTGAAGGAACTTGTAAAAAATATAGCTACTAACACTGTTGCAATGCAGCAAAATTTCTTGTCTTTTCAACAGAAAATAGATGCTAGTATCCAAAATCTAGAGAAATAAGTGGGCCAAATCGCATCCTCAATGAGTAGACTCAAGACACAAAATAGTGGCAGGTTGCCCTCTTAAGCCTTGCATCCCAAGGAATCTGTCCTAGGTGTTGAGCTTTGCAACAGAAGGGCTCTCGTTGAGCACAAAAAAGAAGGGATTACTTTGGACGAGGAAAAGGAACTGGAGACATACCCTGACCATGTTAAACAGCCCATGGCCGTGGTTCCTAACACTAAAACAAGTTCTATTTTCCCACCCCTTCCTGAATAGAATATGATCGAAACTTTCAAAGAAAAAATGGATTTTGTTTCTTCACATCTTTCTGGACATAATAATATAGAAAATTCCAAGAACAAGTCAGATTCGGTTCCTCTAATTCCTGCCTAAACTGAAGTTTTTGATAGGGTGCCAAAGGTAAATTCTAAACCTATCAATTCTGATTTTCAGCTAATGCCTTCGTTTCCTTTGAGTACTAGGAGTTCGAAGGCTAAACAAGAGGAGAAAGAGAAAGAAATCTTCGATTTGTTCAAGAAGGTGGAGATCAACATTCTACTTCTTGATGCAATTTGGCAAATCTCGAAGTATACGAAGTTTTTGAAAGAACTTTACACGACCAAGCGCGTCCATCAATTAAAAGATTATGAGACGGTGAATATAGGTGAGCCTATTTCTGTTATTATGAAATCGAATATCCCATGTAAGTAGAAAGACCCCAGTGCATTCTCCATTCCGTGTATAATAGGTAACACCTCGTTTGAGAGGGCTTTGTGTTACTTAGGCACATCCATTAGTGTGATGCCTAAACATGTGTATGATGCCTTGAGTCTAGAACCTTTGCATGCGAAGAGTGTGGTTATATAGTTAACAGATCGTTCCTTTATTTATCCGCTTGGTTTGGTAGAGGACGTCTTAGTTAAAATAGGAGCTTTGCTAATTCCTTGTGACTTTTATGTACTTAACATGGATATGGACACTTCATACAAGAGTACATCTATTGTTTTTGGCAGACCTTTTCTAAAGACTACTAGAACCAAGATTGATTATAAACATAATCTGCTTTCCATGCATGTAGGAGATGATGTGATTGAAATCAATATTAATAATGTTCTCCGATATCCACTTAATCATGTTTATTCAATTAATTGTCTAGATAATATTGATGAGCATGTATATGATCACTTGGAGTTAGAATTCATTAATGGTATGGACTTGACACTGTGGCACAGTTTTGGTAGTGAGAATTTCATGACTTATAATGGTGATTATGATGATGATATGCGTGCATTGTGCTTGCTTCCAAAAGGTCATTGATTTTGTTTTTGCTTTACATTTACATTCCCCTATTCCTTATGAGATTGCTTGATCGCGCGTCGTTACGCTAGTCAAAATAAAATAACTAGACCTACTACTATAATAGTGGTGAGTCTAGGTCGATCCTACAGAGTGTGTGTGTAAAGTTTATGAATTGAAATTAACTGGTGTTTAGGTTTAACGGGGAGGTTTTGTTTTTGAAAGAAGAAAATAAATTAAAACTAACTAATAAAAACAAATTAAAGAAAACATGCAAAAAAATGATAAAGGTAGGGAATATTAATCGTGAGTTAATAATTAACTTGTGTTTTCCCTTAGGTTTTGTTTAATCAAGATATGATCGTTAATTAAAACTAACCACCGAATAACCTAGGACACGATCTCTAGATTTAATTAGGCAGTAGCATTACGAATTAGGAAAATCGATTAATTAAGGCAATAACCACATAGATGCATCATTTAACCTAGGTCATTTTATCCCTAATGATTACGAATCATTAGTCGCTACATATAAATTTCAACATAACAATTACGAATTATGTAGAAATTTTAGCAATGGGTTGACATTAAACAATTCAATGAAAGGCATTAAAATCATCATTTCATAATTTCCAATGGGTTCATACACAAATAACCGAATAATAATGAAAATCTAATTATCCATACACAGTACCCAAATCAATTAAAACAGGATAACACAATCAATTCCTAATGAGAGAAAGAAACAACAAAATAATAAAAAACTACTTAACTCGGGTTATCGGCATCGATGTCGCCTTCGAACTGACATCAGGAACTTAGCTTTCCATCTTCATTTTCATGCTCCAAGAGTAAGTCATTTTCTCCATATGCCCTCTCCTCTCTTCACTTTTCACGATGGGACAATTAACGATGTGAGTCCTAGACTTTATTCACTGCTCTCTCACACTCTCTTCTGTTGCTTCACCTCTCCATTATGCCCATTCATGCACCACGCCGCAACTCCCTCTCTTCATGCACTGCGCCGCATTGTTCCCTTGATGGGAAAAATAAACATCTGTGTCTTATTCACACCAAAAACCTTCTTTTTATCTGTTCCTTTTAGTGCTGCGTATAAGACAGCTGCCTATGTTAAACGTAGATGATGTTTGAATTTCTGCAGGACGTTGTGTGAAACATAGTCGTTCCTGCCTACAACTACTTCTGTACGCTATCATTTTGTGTTGTTGGCTACCTACCTTTTTCCAACTGTCTTCTTCTTTGTGTTTCATTTT
>JAOQMP010003729.1:0-13673 GCA_027563575.1 Erythroxylum pedicellare
CTTAGAATCAAATTTATCCAACTTTTCTTTTGTATTCAATATAGTGCATTTGTAAAAAAAAGGATGAAAGTAAAATATATTTGGCTTTTTTCCTTTCCATAATTTATATGGAGTTTTATTTAAAATAGGTTACAAAAATACTCCGTTTTGAATATAACAAGCTGTATTTACAGCTTCTACCCAGAAATTCTTAGGAAGATTCATTTTACATAACATAGTCCTTTCCATTTCATGAATCATCTTGTTCTTTCTTTCTATAAATCCATTCTATTGAGGAGTTCCAAGAGCAGAGAAATTATGAAAAATTCCATTCTCTTCACAAAAAATTTTGAATCTTTCATTTTCAAATTCTCCACTATGATCACTCCTAATTCCAGCAATAGAAATTCCTTTTTCATTTTGTAACTTTCTGGATAAAACTTTAAAACACTTATAAGATTCATCTTTATATGATAAAAACAATATCTAACAAAATCTAGTAAAGTCATCATCAATTATAAGACCATACTTCTTTCCACCTAGACTTAGTGTTCCGGTTAGACTAAACAAATCTATATGTAACAGCTCTAGAGGTCTAGACAAAGTTACAATATTTTTAGATAAAAAAGATGTTTTAATTTGTTTTCCTTTTTGACAACTCTCACAAAAGAAATATTTGTTAAAACTTATCTTTGGTAATCCTCTTACCAAACCATGTCTAACTAACTTGGAAATATGTTTAAAACTAACATGACCTAGCTTTTTGGGCCAAATTAGTTTCTTCTCATTTGATGATATAAAACATGAAATATTTTGACTTTTCAAATTGTCTAAGTAAATTTCATATAATTGACTTAGACTAATTAGATTATGCTTTAAGCCTTCAACTAGCAGAAAATTGTCAATAGAAGAAAAAGAGTCTTTAATAATTTTGCCGATTCCAACTATTTTGCCCTGTTGGTTGTCTCCAAAAGTTATTGATCCTCCTTACTTATGTTGGAGGTCTATGAACATAGACCTTCTTCCCATCATATGTTACGAGCAGCCACTATCTAAGTACCATTGGTGATGGTTGATTTTTCCAAGAGAGGAGATTTGCATCATAAATGTTGGGCCCCATTTTTGGAGCCCAACTATCGTTCCGAATATTATATGATGTGATCATATTTCTCTGTAGGGTTATTTCCATGAAATCTCCTTAGTCATCATTCTCATATCATCTCAAAATATAAGGGCAAGCCCACACCAATCAGACACCTGAATTACTAGTTGACTTCTTTAGAATAATTGTAACTCTAAGTCTCTAGTTTATTTTGAAGTAGGAACCATCTTAATTGGAGCTCTACGATTCAAGATATAAGTAAAATACCAAAGTATATTTGGTAAACATCAACTCATGCTCATCCAATCAATTTCCTCACTTTCTCTCCATTAATCTTTTCCAAAACAACATCAATGGATACCAATTTTTTTAAAGAGGTATAAAAATGTGTTAGGAATGTATGGCTTCAAGAATCACTTCCTTTAGAGGTCAGATGATGAAGTTATGGCCAAAAGAATCAAATATATTTATACCCTTAGTTATATGGTAGCTATCTTGGCGTAATTGCTATAACTTTCACTACAGATCTTGGATTTGTTTCGTTTTTTACGGTTTGAAAGAGGACTTCTAGATCTACAACTTTCATAAAGAACTAAAATGTGATTCGGCCTCTAAAAGGGTCAAAGTCTTGATTTACTATAATTGTCCCGTGAATGTCCGTTAAACGGACATACATGTCCCTCTAACAGACATAGATGGGCCTGAGAGTCCTTTTAGACCCGAGAAGGTTCGTTTAATAGACATAATGTCTATTAAATGGACATTGGCGAGGTTGAGGGTCCTCACAGACCTGAGAAGGTCCATTTAACGAACCTAATGTCTGTTAAACGGATATGTGGGGTACCCAAGACCCCTCTAAAACCTGTCCAAAGCTTCCTACATCCATTCTAACATTACTTTCACTTATAATCTTCTCAAATTCACCTCTCCTAGTGCAATATCACTTCATATCAGTTCAACTGCCAACCTTGTTTTATTAAATCCTCTAATCTCTACTCATTTGATTCATCAAAACCACTAATTCTCATCAATTACCATAGCTGTCTGGGGTTTACATCCCATGCAGCATCACTACTTATAATGCTCATATCTCTCAACTACGATATCCAAAATTTACCTATTTTATACCCTTGGAAAGCTAAGAGGACAAACTATAACTTCCAAAGACTACATTTTCTAATATAGCCTAGATTAATCTAGTTTTTCCCCTGATGACATACACAAATTTTACCCTTATGGAAACTTGAAAATGTGGAATACACACTTTGAGAATCATGCGAAAAACATAGTCATATTTCATTCCCATCAGAAGAAATAAGTGTTTTATAAAGCTTCAATAGGCTTTCTGAGCCACAATACGTCAATGTATTAAAATCCCAAAATACAAAAGATACTTGAACAATTAATACTTGAAGTGTGACTAAAGCCTCATGTTTACAATGTCTAACTTAAAATACAAAAGTGTGCCTAATCGGAGCGATGCCTTGACTCTCTTTCACTCGATCTCTTGATCATCACCTGAACAAGGGAAGGAGAGTGGGGGTGAGCTTAAAAGCTCGTGGGTAACAGTTTATAATTGATAACAAGCAAAACCATTGAAATTATTCATTTGTCATAGAAAAATTCTTATTGAATTCAAAAAATGCATAGTTCTCAACCAATTCACAATAATACAAATCATGTATACATCAATTTGACAATTCATCGATGCAATGCACAACAAATGGCTCGAGATTTTTGTGGAACAAAACAGAGAAACCGAAGTTTACTCTGTGAACGAAACGAGTCCACTTTTCAAATCTCATGTGCCAGAAGAGGGCAGTCGGGAGAAGGCTATGGGTCAACGTGCACGTGAGTAATGAAACGTTCCTTTCTTACCGAAAATGCCATGACACATGTTAATATTCTCATGCTTTTTCCATGAGAATATGAAAATGTATGGAATAAGAATTTTTCATATTCTCATGCTTTTTCCACTTTTTCTTTATACAAAATGCCATGGAACATTTTAATGGCATAACATGATCATATATCATAATGCATTTTGCCACATTCACAACAATTCAAATCCAATCAATTAAGCATAGACACACATATAAGAAAATTCTTTAAATCATTTAACAACAATATATGCACATTTATGAAGTACTTGAAATCATTTATTCTATTGATTTGAAAAAACTTTAATGGCTCATTATTCAATTATAAACATGAAACCCACTTTGATTTCCTTGTTTATAGACTTTCTCAAAGATGTCTCTCCCCTTGCTCTTGGATTGGGTTCTCTTGATTTCCTAAAACAAACCAATCTCCCATTTAGTTCCAATTCAATAAAATCCCTAAAACTTCAAAATCACAACAAATGAAATCAACACAAATCAAGCTCAAACCTAACCAACCCATAGTCCATCTAGGTTAGAAAAACCAAAACCTAGTTTAGAAACCCTAAAATCAAATGGGTTCCCTTAAACCATCTTCTTCCAACACAACACCCTTCATTCTCTTTCTAACTCCTTCTTTAACAAAGTAAGAAAAAAAATGAAGCTTACCTTGAACAAATCTTCTTCTTCTTTCCTTCTTCTTTTCTTCCCTCTATAACTCTCTCCTTTTCTCTTCTTCTGTTTCATGTTTTGCTCTCTTTTCTAACTCCCACAATTTTCCTCTTCATCTTTTAAACAATACCACATTTTGCTTGCTCTTCCTTTTGTACCCTTCATTTAATTGGTTCTCCCAATTTTTCCCCTTTTAGTCCATAAATTACTAACTTCTTAACTCCTTATTCTGATTAGGTAAATAAATAACACTTCCTTCTTCAAAAATGTCCCTCATTGTCTTAATTTTCTAATGACACCAAAATCATTCAATTTGGTTTAGAAATCTGAAAGTTATATCCCTAACATTTCCAAACTATTCTTATACTGAAACAATATTCTGTGCTCAACTTCCATCGAAATATTGAAATTTTTAGGGACTAAATTAGAACTCAATTTTTCAAAATGATTTGTATCCCTATCTCTCTAGTTTAATCCAAATCAATAATCACCTCATTTTGATAACTAGAGAAAAAGTTATGGTTGAAACACCAAAGCATACTCAATGAATATGTTCCAACTACATTTTCCAACTTACCACTTCCAACATTTCACATATAATAGTTCTAACTTCCAAGAAATATTTGGGGTTACCCATATTTTCTTGGGACCTTTGGGGTTAGCCTTACATTTTTTCATCAATAATAAGAATATTATTTATTTTTCTTTCTATTAGGAATAAAACTCCTATTACGAAGAACATTGCTATTATTAAAACCTAAACCGCTCTTATCATTTGGATGTCTACATGTTCCAATCATATCCTTCATCCTTTTTGTACTTTCTGTAAATGTTCATAAATCTGCTGAGAGACTATTAATCCTTTATGTTAGTTGATTAATTTCCTCAGATTTATCGACAGTTACTTTCTTTTTCATACCATCTACTTGTTTCTTAAAACAGACGTTTTCTTTTTCTAAAAGTTTTGTATTCTTCAAAATTTTAGTAAATTTCTTTTTTGATAACTTATATTGTCTTAAGATAACATGTGAATCTTCTAACAATTCTAAATAAGCATCCTAAAGATCATCAAAGTTAGAAATTACCTCATCATCGCATTCCCTTTCAGCTACCAAACATATATTTGTTTGTTCTGATATTTCTGAGTCAGATTCCAATTTATACGAACCCACATCTTCCCATGTTGTCATCATGGTCTTTTTGTTTTTTTAACTTTTCTTTTGTTTTCTTTTGAGAAACGGGCATTCAAACTTGTAATGTCCTAGTTTATTGCACTCATAACAGATGATAGAACTTTTCTCATTCTGTGAATCGTCTTTGCTATTCTTCTTAAAAAGGAAGCGTTCATTTCCCCCTAATTTCTTTTTCCACATCCTCCTAATCTTTCTTGAAATGAAGGATATTTCATCATCATCTTCACTTGAATCTTTATCAAATTCACTATCATTATCATTCTTGATTTCTTCAATCTTTAACGCTTTTGAAGATGTGCTTTTATTTTTCTGTATCATCTGATTCTTCTGACTAGCCTTTAATGCAATAGATTTATCTCTTCTAGGTTTATCTTCTGCATCAAGGTCTACTTTATGAATTTTCAATGAACCAAGCAATTGATCTAGCTTTAGCTTACTTAAATCCTTGGCCAGAGTATTGCCATTACTGTTGGTCTCCATCTTTTTGAAAGACTTCTGAGAATCTTTCTGACATGATCTTGACTATCGTAGATTCTCCCAAGAGCTTTAAGTCCATTAATAGTTGTTTGGAATCATCCAAACACCTGATCAATAGTTTCATCATCTTTCATCTTGAATAGCTTATACTAATGAACAAGAATACTAATTTTGGATTCTTCCACCTAATTTGTGCCTTTATGTGCAATGGCTAATGTGTCCCACATTTCCTTTGCAGATTAGCATCCATGAACCTTATCATATTCACTTCTGGTTAGAGCACAACTTAAGAAGAACTTGACGTTTGAGTTTAATTGAAAGCGAGCTTTCTGATCAGTCAACCATTGGTCATGAGAGATGCTATTCCCCACAAATTAAGAGGAAGAATCCAAGATTAATATTCTTGTTCATCAGTATGAGATATTCAGGATGAAAGATGATGAAATTATTGATCAGATGTTTGGATGATTCCAAACAACTATTAGTAGACTTATGGCTCTGAGGAGAATCTATCATAGTCAAGATCATGTCAGAAAGATTCTGAGAAGTCTTCCAAAAAGATGGAGACCAAAAGAAATTGCAATACAAGAGGCCAAGTATTTAAGTAAGCTAAAGCTAGATAAATTGCTTGGTTTATTGAAAATTCATGAAGTAGACCTTAATGTAGAAGATAAACCTAGAAGAGATAATTTTATTGCATTAAAGGTAGGTCAGAAGAATCAGAAGATACAAAAAAATAAAAGCACATCTTTAAAAGCATTAAAGATTGAAGAAATCAAGAATGATAATGAACCTTATCATATTCACTTCTTCTTAGAGCACAACTTAAGAAGAACTTGGCCTTTGAGTTTAATCGAAAGCGAGCTTTTTGATTAGCCAACCATTGGTCATGAGGGATGCTATTCCCTTCATTGTCTGTTGATGTATATGGACCATTTTCAATGATATCCCAAAGATCAATATTTGTGGATTCTATAAAGATCCGCATCCTGTCCTTCTAACAATGATAATCTTCACCATTGAATGTAAGGGGTCTTATGATCGACACATCTTTTGTTATAAAAACATGTGATTCAGTCATGGATCTTTGTACTCACTTTGTAATAGTGTTTCTTGGAAACCTTGCTCTGATACCAACTGATGTAAATCACTTGTTAATATAAAAATCTCGTATAATACATATAATACATAAGAAGGGGGTTGAATTGTGTTAAATCGTATAAGATATTAATCTTTAAAATCTTCTTGATTTTCTTTACAAATTCAAACGATTACAAAACAATTCGCTTAGTTTGATGAATAATGCAACAATGAAAATTATTATCTATTCTTCTAACAACAAGAAAATTGAAGAGATAAGGGTTAGAGAATATGACGCCACGATTTATACTGGTTCACCCTAAACCTTGGACTACGTCCAATCCTCAGAGTTTGTCTGAGATTTCACTATAATCTTCAATGTTTCAAGTATTATTTCTACACTTGCAAAGCCTCTTTAGGTCTCTGCCACAAAGTATTCTTTATCTGCTTCCTTAGCCTCTAGCCCCTCTTTCGCTTGGAAATATATTGTTTGAGCTTCAAGTTGTAGATGTATTTTCTCTATTTCTTTTGCACCTGAGTACAAGTTTCTCTAAGTAGAATTTGTACAATCAGATTTTCTCTCTTTGTATTGTTATTATTGTTGTTTTGTTTATAACCATAAATAATATTTATAACCTAAATCTTCAATTGTCTTTTTGAGAAATCTGCTTCTTAAATCTTCTAGAAACTGTTATTGGTTGAGCCTTGTAACTTCAACTAACTGACTGACTGACGTTCTAGAATATTTTTTAATTTACATCATCTGGTATTGTGCTTCGTCTGGTGTTGCGCGGGCCTCATCTGGTGTTACGCTTCATCTAGTGTTGCGCTTTATCTAGTGTTGTGCTTTCATCTGGTGTTACACTTTCATCTAGTCTCTCTAAGAAGCTTTCTCATTTTTAACTTTTACTTAAGTGTCATCTGGAATTGAATCTCTTGAGTTTTAAGTATTGTCTTGAATTGATGATTTGTGTTACTTACATTTATCTGCGCACTTAACAAACTCATCAAAACAATTCACACAGTTTTATGATTATTATTGTTTGATTATCACCAAAATTAATAGACTAAGTGAAGTCTTCTTGACATGACAATTTTGCCTCAACAAAAGTCTGATTGAAGGTATGCAGAAGGATTTGTAAAGCCAACCATATGGAACCTGAGCTATCATTGGTTAAAGGAAAGGGGTGTAATCTTTTCTCTCTTAAACTTCATAAATTGATCCCTTTTACTGTGCAACCTCCTATGACTGAATTGAATCCCCTACCTCCTACTTTAATGTATGCCTTTCTCAAGTCTAATGAGTGATTACCTGTTATAATTGCCAATACCCTGTCTCACAATGAGGAAGAGAGAATCCTTGTTGTTGTGAAAGAACATAAGAGGGCTATAGGGTGGACTTTAGTAGACATACCTGGAATTTGCCTAGCTATTTGCACACATAGGATCTTATTGAGTGAGGGTTCCAAATCTATGAGGCAACCCCAAAGGAGACTAAACACACTTATCTTATAAGTGGTTAAGAAAGAAATCAAAAAACTTTTGAGTGCTAGGATCATATATTCCATATCTGATAGTGAGTGGGTTAGTCTAATACATGTAGTGCCAAAAAAGAGTGGGATAACTGTGATAAAAATGATAGGGATGAGCTTACTCCTACTAAAGCGCAGAATTCGTGGCGTGTGTGCATAGATTATAGACGATTAAATGACGCCACGCGAAAAGATTATTTCCCTCTTCCTTTTACTGACCAGATGCTGGAAAGGCTTGCAGGCAAATCACATTATTTTTTCTAGATGGTTTCTTTGGGTACTTTCAAGTACCTATTGCACCAAAGGACCAAGATAAAACCACTTTCACATGTCCCTTTGGTACCTTTGCATATCAAAGGATGCCTTTTGGATTATGTAATGCTCCAGGGACTTTCCAACGTTATGTGATGGCTATTTTCTGTGAATTTTTTGAGGAATACATGGAAGTCTTTTAGGAAAATTTCAAAGTTTATGGGGATTCTTTTGATAATTGCCTATTTAGTCTTACAAAAGTTTTAAAAAGGTACATTAAAAAGAATTGATTTTAAAATTTGAAAAATCTCAATTCATGGTCAATAAAGGTATAGTGGTAGGTCATTTGATTTCTAGCAAAGTGATTGACATTGATAAAGCTAAGATTGAGGTTATATCTTCTTTGCCTTATCTTGCCTATATTAAAGATATAAGATCATTTTTAGGTCATGCAGGATTTTATAGACAATTCATAAAAATTTTAGCAAAATTGCATTACCTCTTTCCAAGCTTTTACAAAAAGATGCAAAATTTAAGTTCAATGATTCTTGTGGGGATGCTTTTGATAAGTTAAAATCCAAACTCATTTCTCCTCCTATTCTATTTACTCCTAATTGGAACTTACCTTTTGAGCTTTCATATGATGCTTTTAATTTTTTTGTAGGAGCTTTGTTGGGCCAACGAGAGGAGAAGCTCGCAAGAGTCATTGTATATGCCTCGAAAACACTGGATCTAGCTCAAATCAACTATATAACAACTGAGAAAGTGTTGTTTTTAGTAGTTTTTACCTTAGAAAAGTTTAGGCCATATTTGTTAAACTCCCATGTGACCATTTTTATTGACCATGCAGCTGTTCAATATCTCCTCAAGAAACCATAATTAAAGCCTAGATTGATAAGATAAGCATTGCTTCTTCAAGAGTTTGATATTGAGATAAAGGATTCAACCGGGGTAGCGAACCATGTAACTGATCATTTGACTAGGCTACCAGATGATACATAGGGAGTGGACTCTTCTGAATTTATTTGCGATTCTTTTCTTGATTCAATCTTATGTGCTTTCGTTTTTAAGGAACCATGGTACGCACATATAGTCAATTATCTCATGACTGGAATAACCCCTCCTTTTATGTCTAAGTCACAAGTCCAAAAGCTAAAGAATGAAGCTAGGAATTACATTTGGGATGCTCTCATCTATAGCGACTATGCAGTGACCAATTCATCAGAAAATGTGTGCCTAGTGAAGAATTCGATGCTATAATTTCAGCTTGCCATTCAATGGTTTGTGGTGGGCATTGCAGTGCAAGGAAAACATCTAGGAAAATTCTAAATTCTGGTTTTTATTGGCCTACCCTTTTTAAAGATTCATTTACCTTTTGTTAGTCATATGACAAGTGTCAACGTTCTGGAGGGTTAGGTAAAAGGTATGAAATTCATCAGCATCCTGTACTATTTTGTGAAATCTTTGATGTTTGAGGCATTGATTTCATGGGTCCCTTTCCTCCGTCTTTTGACTTTATGTATATGCTTTTAGCTGTCGATTACATATCCAAATGGATAGAGGCTGTACTTATGTGCAATCAGTGTCTAAATTTCATATGTCCAATATGTTTTATAGGTTTGGGATTCCTCAGGTTGTGATTAGTGATAGAGGAACACACTTTTGTAATAGGGTAGTTGATAACCTATGTTCCAAATTTAGAGTTACTCACAAAGTCTCCACTGTATACCACCCACAAACCAATGGTCAAGTTGAAATATCAAAATGAGAGGTGAAGCATATCTTGGAGAAGATAGTTAAGCCATCAAAGAAAGACTAGAGCTTGCATTTAGAAGAAGCACGATGGGCCTATTGAACTGCCTAAAAGTCACCAATAAGCATGTCTTCCTACCATTTGATCTATGGCAAAGCTTGCCATTTGCCAATAGAGTTAGAGCATAAAGCATATTGGGCAGTCAAGCAGTGCAACATGGACTTGGAATCTTCTGGTATAGAGAGGAAGCTGCAATTTCAAGAATTAGAGGAGTTGAGGCTAGAGGCATACAAGAATTACCACCTCTACAAGGAGAAAACAAAGTTAATGCTTGATAAGGTTCTCCAGAGGTAAAGCTTCAAGGAAAGAGAAAAAGTTCTGTTACTCAAGGCTCATTTCACTTTTAAGCACAAAAAGCTCAACACTTATTGGGATGGGTCATATTCAGTCACTAAAGTGCACAATTTTAGTATGGTAGAGCTTTTACATAAAGAAACCGGAGCGAAACTCAAAGTGAATGGCCATCTATTGAAGCTCTATCATGAGAACCAGCAACCCTTGTAAAATTCAGGTTGTCTTTTTCCTCCACTTGTTTACTTACTTTTGCCCTGTGACTACTTATGACATCTTTTGGTGCATTAGTTTGTTGAGTAAGTGTGGGGGAAAAAACATTTTAGTAGTAAATTAGCTTAGCTTTTAGTTTAATTAGTAGTTTTTCAATTCAATAATTCCCCTTCTAGTTTTGTCTCCTGTTTTATTTATGTTATGCTTATCGGCTTGATGTATGATATATCTTCAAGCTTGAGAAAATTAATATGGTTAACTGTGTTGCACTTTATTTTCTTGAGATTATTTGGTGCCTTATGACTTTGTATATGCACTTACAGGTTACTGAGTACCCAGCTTGTGTCACTTGGTTGTCAGTCATGTTTCTCATTCCTTTGTTGAATGTTTTTTTCTGTCTCGTTAAGTTTCAGGTTAAATTTGCCACTGTGAAGCCCTAGTATTACTTAATGTTTCTTTTAGGTAAATTTCACTACGGCATGAAGCCCATGTCACCACGGTGAAATAACCTTATTCCTTTATGTTGCTCTCAGGTAAATTTCACCGCGGTGTGGATTCCATGTCGCCGCAATGAAGATACCTCCTTTCTTTTTGTCGCTGTGGTGAACTTCCCATCATTCCTCTCTATTCCTTTCAGGTTAACATGTCACCGCTGTGAAAACTTGATATTTTTCTATTTTTTTGCTTAGAGTTAACTTCGCCGTGTCGAAGGTCAAATCTGCGCGAATTTTTACTTAGTGAGATTACCATTCCATCCCTATTTATTCTTAACCATTCGTATCCCCTGTATTCTTTTATGTCCTTTTAACACACTAAATTCCTAATTACACCTTCTGACTTTCTTCATTTGTTTCTCACTCTTATTTTTTCCGTGGCCATCCTCCATTCTCTTTAACCCATTCTCTCCCTTGCAAGTTACCTGCGTAGATTTCAATCCTTCGTAAGTGTTTCTTCTCTTCCTTTTCTTCGTTTCTATAATGTTAGGGTAGACTAGGTTGTCCATTTTGTTTTCTTTTCCATTTTTTCTTTAGCTTAATTTTGTTTAGGTTACCTAGAATTGTTGATTATGCCTTTTCTAGTTGCTCAGGTTATTATTTTTAGTTTGCTATTCTCATTTGCTTAGTTTATGTTTCGATGTGTGTTTTTCGCAGAACAATGTCTCGAGTTAAACTCCCTGCCTCTCCTAGTGAGTCTGATTCCTCCAATACTTTTAAGGAATCATATGAGAAAGCAGATGCTAGGCCCTGCATTAAAGAGAGACCCTTTCCGATATCTCCCCTTGAAAATCCTTTCGTTCAGCAACTTATTGCTTCTTAATTAACTAGCCTAGCAAAACCCCACACTCAAGGCGACGATAAATTTGTTCGCCATTTTTACACCAATGCCTAACTCAATGATTCCATGGAAATTAACTTCCATAGTATTAAGGCACCCAATGCATTCTCCATTACCAGTATCCATCACCATTTTGATCTTCCTAACATTCTCTGTTCCTATTATGATCAGCTTATACATAACTACCCAATGGCCGATGTTATTCGCACCCTCTATAAAAAGGGCACAGAATGACATCGGCCACGCTATACACAACATTACTTCAAATGATCTGATCTACAACCCAAAGCTTGTCCTTGGATCCATTTGGTTTGTAACAATATCATCCCAACCACTCACCCATCCTAGGTCACCAAAAAGACAAGCGTTACACATTTACCTCCTAATGACTAGTCGCCTAGTCGATATAGCCGACGCTATCACCTCCGCCCTTTATGACTCCATCACTACAGCCAAATTAACCAATGCCATCACCTTTCTTCACCTTATCTCTGACATTTTTCGAGCCCACAATGTCCAGAGTTTGATAATGAAAGCTATTTTGATCCGGGCCCTCTCTTTAGGTATGATCGCCTAAAGCAACCTACCATTCACCCACCTCATCCCTCCCTCTATGTTCATGATATTAGTGCAACATCTATAGTTATGTCACTAGTTGAGGATGCTCATCCAGCTCAGGATGCTCCTGAGCTCGTTACTTTACAGACCCTCACTGGTAAGGTTGATAGACTTCGTATGGATCTCTTCCATCTCTGCAAAACTCTCTTCTAGGAGATAGCATGGTAGAAGGGGAGAGAGAGGCTTTATATGACCGAGATAGGCGGTATTGCCGGTGTATGGACGCATTGCTCACCGAGCATTTTCATTTCCAGTTACCCTTTGATGAGGACGACCCGCTGAACAATACTGGCACATCTGGAGTAGGACCATCTAGATCTGGGGCTGATCCTCTTGTGGACTGGTTTGAGTATTTTGTTCTTTTTGTCTTAGATAGTCATGTTTTTAGTTTTCAGTCTACTGGATACTTAGTTACCTTGTTGTTATTCACAGAATTAATTGCCAGTTGTTTATATAATTCTCATTGTGCTTTTCCTGGAGCGTTATTACTCAAATAGTCTTCCTATTACTTTTCACTGCTCCATGGTGTTTTGATTGTTCCATAATTGGGGACAATATGATGGTTAAGTGTGGGGGAGGATATTCCACTTTGGCATTTCTCTTTATGCATCATGTTTGGCCATTTAATTTCTTGTACAAGTCATTTGTGTGTCCTTTGCAAATTTTAAAACTTGGTAATTAAGTTTAATTGCATGTTTTTTAAGTGTTTCTTTTTATGTTTTGCCGCGGTCCGGAAAAAAAGACATTTTCTGTTTTAATTATCCCATTTTAATAGTTCTCCCAAATAAGATTCTTCTCACTCTTGTATTTTGAAGATTTTATAAATTTCAAAGTTGCCCATGTGTTTTTGGAAAACCATCTATTTTTTTAAATGATAGTTAATTTTGGTCAATTCCATTTTCAATGTTTTCACGAGAGGCAAGTAAGCGTATGCTGAGAGAGTAGCACTATGCATTTTTAAACTTTGAGATTGTTTAATTCAGATACTAAGCTTATTGGAAGGATATTTGGGCCTGAATTCTTTCATTTCTGTGTGTATATACTTAATTTCATATCTCTCTAGAACTTGTTTTAATTCTTGATCAAGGCTTGGTGAACTAAAATTTTGTTAATATAACAGAAGCATTCTTTTCAAAAACCCTACTTACCTAAACACAAACCCCAAATACTTAACCATTGCTAGCCCCTTTGAGCCATCTTTTTGAGTGCATGCATATTTCACAATTGATGTGAATA
>JAOQMP010003743.1:0-13673 GCA_027563575.1 Erythroxylum pedicellare
TGAAAGGTTTAAAATGATCATGATGTGAATTGTGTATTGCTAATGTCTTGAATTTCAGTTTAGTGCGTTATAATTAGTACAATTGGAAAATTGATGAATTAAAATGTGCATTTAGTTTAGAAAAATGTCAAATTGACATATGGAAATTTAGGATGATTAAGCCTATGAAATAAGTTATAGATGGCAGTAGAATTGAGTGACATTTGGCTTAGAAAATTAAATGAAAAATGGCTGCAGTGATTGAGTAACAAATGGCCTTAGATATTGGTGACATTTGGCAACTTATATATGGGACAAATGGAATTCATGCAAAGGTGACAAATGTCATTATGAAATGATGACACCTAGCATTTAATGAGTTAAACTACTACATGGATAGTTTCTACTGGGTTAATTCTTCTTCTCCTTTCCTCTCATCACCGAAACACCATAACCTCACATCCCTATGTTTTGCTTAAGTTTGTGTCCAATTACCACACCAAAAATCTATGTTTCACCCTTCACAAGATAATTATAGAACCAGAACATTGATGTTTTTTCTTTTTTCTTTTATCCTTACTGAAAACCCATCCAATTCCCACCTTATATTTAAGATGATCTTGTATGCATATAAGGCAAAGTAGACTTGATAAATTGAGGTAGAACTTGAGCTAAACAAGTAAGAAAAGTACTAATCTTTTTGGCATATTTTAATAGAAAGCTTATGATGATTGAATTGGGATGGATTGCATGTGATGTTAATGATGAAGTATACTAGAAAATGATACATGAATTGGATACTTTTCTGTTTTGTTTTTGATGTATAAGAATCGCAAGTTATAGGTTGCTATATGGATGAATTATATTGAGATGTAGAGTTTAAATGAATCTAAATTTATGCTAAAGAAAGGTTCTAGTTAAGTGTTCTTGAATTTGAAAAAAAAAACTAGGATTACGTATATGATGAGATTAAGTGAATGAAAGTTTCTGTTATGTTTTTGTATGCATGAAAGATAAATAGTTTATGAGCTACCAATTGAATAATTTTGAGTTAGAATTGGAGATGAAATTGATGAGGAATTGAAGTATAATTAAGGTATAATTGAGATATAGTTAATGGACTAATATGAAGATGTTTTGAATTTGGTATGATGGTGTTAGATTTTGGAGAAATTGAAGGAAAATGGATAGCCCACTTTGAGGCACTCATCCCACCATCGTGGGAAGGTCCCCCACGATTATGGTCAAAGCTTTATGGAAAATGGATAGCCCATTTCGAGGCACTCATCCCACCATCGTGGGAAGGTCCCCTCCGATTGTGGTCAAAGCTTTATCATTTCAGATTTGTGAATTTGTTGAACCAAATAAGGATAAGTCACTCTACATTAGTGTATTTGGACTTGATTCAAGCTTGAAATGAATCTAGATTGTTGCTTAATTAATTGGTTAAGGGTGTGATAAGTTTAGGTTGTTAATTGATGTCATTACTTAAGGAATGGATTGTCTTGATGTCAATGAATTTAAATTTGGAAATTATGAGTTGTTAAAGGTATAAAGGTGTTCTTATAAATGCAAATATGATCCAAAGGATAAGAGCAATATGTATTAGGTATAAATGATTGAGAATTGGGAAAATTTGTGTGAATATATTGCTAGAAAAGGGTTAGTAACTGTATGAATGATGAAGTTGGAGTAATCAAGTTTACATAAGGTATAAACCTAATTGCAACTAGTTATATACAACTTATGATGTTTGAATGGTCAAGATTTATGAACAAGGATACATACCTGAAAATTCAATTGAGCATACATTGAACATGACACATATACATGTGTATGATTGAATATTCACTTGATTGAACAACTTATTAATATGTGAACTATGTGTATATTGCATGACTTTAGATGCACAAGTCGATCACCAGCATCTATACATTGCTGAATCATCAAAGAAATAGCTTATTTGGAGCGTATTATTAGTTAACCTAGATGTTTCTCACTATGATTGAATTGTTTTTAGTTAACTTTCAGTTATTTGAATTGTTACTTATATGATTGCTACGATTTTGGACATTGTTCGTCCAAGGAGTTTGATACTTAGGATTCTACATAAAAGTGTTTTCAAATTGTATATGTAATACAGAATATGTACTTAACTGAATGTTGAATGCCAGATTCAGGTCTAAAGATTGTGATAAATGACATAAACACATTGAATGAAAAGTATTGATATCATATTATATGAATTGATGCATTCCATTACATTGATATGCATGATTAGATAAAGGAGTTATAACCCAAGTGACCAACGTGAAAAAGAGCTTTAAGCTCCAGCAATGTGCACAAAAAGCAACAGCTCAGTTAATAATGAACCTGGTATCCACAACAGATACGAGATAGTAAATGAAATGAGCCCAATATCCATAATAGATACATGATAGTACATAGGCACTTGGTCATAACAAAGTAAAATAAAAATGGAGTCACGTATGCATTTGCATATATATAACTTTACATGTATCACATGAATGATTAAGATGAATTAATGGATTGTTCTGAAATAGTGTTATGAAAAGTTTTTATACATGTTGTACTTGTACTTAATGAAATATGACAAAATGTGATGTGAGATTTGATACTAGATGATGTGTTAAACTTCTTGAAATTTGTTACATACTAGACTTTATGTTCTGACTGGAGTGAGCACATCGATGACGATTCACTCACTGAATTCGTAAACTCATCAAAATTGCAACATTGATTTTCATATACAAGGGAGTTCTAGCTTCTTAGGCAACCAAATAAAATTCTAGTATTGTCATTTTGAGAACAAGAATGGCTCATGCGTCTGGTTAGCTGATGATTGAACCCAAGTTTCCTATATCATTTGGGGACAATTTCATGTTTTTTATTATACTTTTTGGCTCTTATTATTGGATATTATGCTTAATTTAGCTAATGAGTGCTTGTTTTGAATTAATGTAGTTTGAAGCTAAAATTGTCACAAATAATTAGTAATTGCACTCAATTGATTTTTAGAACAATTGATACTACAAACTACTATTTTTCATTGTAAGACATTTAAGAAGTAAAGTTAAAGAGTGAATAGCAAGGGATTCATGCACATAAGTTGCAACAGGCAAAGTTTCCCGCGGCAAGGATAATGTTTTCGCCGCGGCCAAATCAGAAAAATCTTTTAAAGAAACCTTGTAGGTAAAGTTCTCCGCAGCAAGGATGATGTTTTCTCCGCGAAGAAATCAAAAACTTATTTAAGAAACCTTTCGGGAAAAGTTCGTCACGGCGAACTTATCCTTTCATCGCGGTGAAACATTAGAATCAACACCAGACCCGAACCGCTTTCAAAAATTTAATCAACTATGTAAACCCGATCCGGCAATCCATTTTTGAAAGAAAAAAAACCTATTTCGAGATAACATAAGAAAAGGGAAGGAGAGAACTGAAAGATATATTAATTCATTCATCCATTCCATCATCTCACCACCCACTATCACATCATCATGTTCTCTCATATCCATCTCATTTTTCTTCCATTTTTTGCTGTCAACTTCTACCATGGGTGCCTCTGATTGCTTCTTGGTTGTGAAGCTTTTTAGAGCTATGCGTGGCTAGGCATTTCCTTTCTCTTGAAGATGTAGTAATGGTTAGAGTTCAATGAGCTTAAAAAGGGGAGTAGCTTAATCCATGTTTAGCTATGATTTATGAATTCCTAGGTTTAGGATTTGTAATTTGTTGTTGAACATACTTAATTATGATTTAATCAAATGTTGGATATTCACTGTGTGGTTGGGATTGGTTTATGTAAAACTTTGAGCTTAAATATATGAAGTCTCATATATGTCTATTTGTGATCTTATTGATTCTCTTTTATCTTGCATAGTTGTGTTAGATATGGAGTTGATTCTAGATTCCAAAATGACTTATTGCATTGACTCATCCACTACACACACTAAGAGCATTTAATAGGGATTTAAGAAATGGAGTCCCATTGATTAAGATCTTGGACTTAAAGAGTTCTTTAAGGTTTACTCATTTGAAACTTGGTGATTTCCATTCCCGTCAAAATTAATTTCAAACTATGATAGCCAAAGCTCATTTCCAAGCGGATACTATCACTATTTGATCATTTGTTTTAATCTTTTCGCTTTCTATTCCCAAAAATACAAAAATACATTTTACATATTTTCTTACAATTCCATTTAGTAGAGTTAATGTTTTCAAAGATCAAAACCCCCTCCTTACCAAATTAGCTTGCATTTCATGACACATAGGTTAACTTAGGTCCATTCGTTTAAGGTTTCGATTAAGTGAGACGACCCGAGGTTGCATCCTATATTGCAATCCTTCGATTATTTTTTTGATTTGACCTCCAAGGGTACAAACAAAAGTTTGAATCACTTGTACTTGCTTGAGATATAGCTATATACTCTCGAATTAGTTAACCCTCACCTGAACTAAGCTAACAACTCTTTAAATGCACTAAATCTATGAAAATCTATAAAATGGTTCACCTTAACACTAGAAAGATCATGTGATCTCTCTTGAACACCCCATTCAACCTTTATTGCCTAGGTTATGGTCCACTCATATGCAAGTTCTCTCTATAGGCTACCACAAATGAATTAGACTCAAATATAGTTGTTAGCATAACTAAATCATGCACTAAAAACAATCAAAGGCAGTTAATAAAAATATATCCAACTTGTAGATTAAATTGAATTAATCTAAACAAAAGTAAAACTAGGAATTTACTTATCTAAATATGGAAAAAGTTTTAGCCATTAATTATAGTTAAACAAAGAAATCAATAGTCAAAAATAAAGAAAACATAGTAGAAATAAACCTATGTTCAAATCTTGATTTTTCCTACTGATGATATTGGGCAAGTTTTACAATTTTTAAGCCCTCAAACTACCACAAGTGCATGGTTCGTGAATTATAGTACTTGGGGTGTTGATCCCTCAAGGAGTTAGTGAACTAATCTAATTCTAAGTTATCTAAGGCTTAAAGAATTATTACAAATGAAAACAAACTGAACAGAAAAGTAAACATGAGACTATGGATTAATAGAAAATTGAATTGAAAAATTAACACAAATGAAATCAAATTGAGTGTCACTAACTTAATAATGGACAATTACACAAGAAGAATTACCAAATTATGAAGCCGTAATTAGGCATATTTCATGGATTTGTTGTTCTCAAACCTCTCCTAGAAACTATTAATTGTGGGTTAATAATTAACCCGAGTTTTTCCTTAGGTTTTGTTTAATCAAGATATGATCGTTAATTAAACCTAACTACCGAATAACCTAAGATATGATCTTTAGATTCAATTTGGCAACCACATTATGAATGAGGAAAAGTGATTAATTAAAGCAACAACCATATATGATGCGTCATTTAACTTTGTTCATGTTATCCCTAATGATTATGAATCATCAGTCATTACATATGAATTTCAGCATAACAATTACGAATTATATCAAAATTCGAGCAATGGGTTTGCAAATAAACAATTCAATGAATACATTAAAATCATCCTTTCATAATACCCAATGAGTTCATACACAAATAACTTAACAATAATGAAAGTTATTTTTCATACACAAATCTCCCTTTCTTTATCGCTTACGTTCTCTACGCTTCTCTCTGATTTAGTGATTTAATTTTTGGTCCATTTTACTGTTCCCACTTTAAAAATTCTCGTTGATGTCTTGGCCAGATGTTTGCATCCATTAAATTCATGTGCATAGGGCTGTCCCATCTAATGCCTAAATCTTCTTTATAGTTTCAACATATATCTCCTTTCTTGACATTTTCTTGTCTTCTTCTTGCTCTATAAAGACAAGAAAAAAATTAATCTTCAAAAAATGACCCAAATGTAGTACTTTTGATTCACTTTAACTTCTTTGCTTCCAAATTGTTCCTAAATCATATATAAGTAAAAGTGAGTATCATAAGAAATTTCATATCAATAATCACTAAATGTTAAGGAATAAATTCATAATCAATTAAGTACCTATCAGTTTTCCCCACAATTAGCTTTTGTCCATCCTCGGGCAAAATATAAAAATTAAACTCAAAAACCTAAAAACATTGACTAGTTTCCCATATGTTCCAAGAATAATAAACATAGACAATGATGAATGGCTTTCAAAAATCATAGCAAGAATTTAACATTCTAAGTTTTTACTCATGATCAATTAACATTTAATATCTTTAAAAACTGAGCAATCTAATGGTACATTCAGAAAATGTGTTTAACTAAAATACATCCCTGGGTAGACTCAACACCATTCATGATCATGACAATGCATAACTTTGCATATCATTTCATTGCTCCACCACTAATGTTCACATGCATAATCATGAATCAAAGGACCTTTTAAGGTTGTAATATGGGAAAAGGTACGGTGAGATGTATTTGGGTCAAGTAGCATGAAAGCCATTAATTTAGCGAAACAAGTTCACTCTCATACAAAACTGGATACTATCAGTTATGAAGAATGCAACACATATATTTCACAACTCATTTCATCTCTCACACACAAACTACATGAAGTATATACAAATTTGAAGGGATCATTCATACAATTGATGACAGTATATTAAAACCACAAAGAGTGGCCCTTCAAAGATAGCATCTACCTCATGTTCAACATACTCCAATAACACATTAATTACAACTTTTCAACACATATGCAATTCCTCCTATATGCATTTATTTAAACTTTTTTTCTTTTTTTCTCTTTTCTTTCTTTCCTCTTATAAAAATTAAAATAAAATACATCAACATGGGAATTTAAATGATAACACATAACAAAACATCCCAACATTATCACAACCCATATGTATGCATACCCCACACTCAGAATTTTGTACATCCGCAAACTCACTAATCACAAATGTTACACTAGCTTTATGACTTGGGTAAGACATTTGGTTAAGTTTAAAAGCATAAAATGTGGTTTATATAAAAAGAAAGGTATAAAGCTCAAAGGGGGTTAACAAGGAAAAAAAACCATGTCAATAGGGTAGGCTATTTGGCTAATGTAGTTCGAAAAAAAAAAGAATGCCTAATCATTTCCATGTTAATGCATGTGATAAAAATGTGGTCTCGAATATAAATTCAAAGAAAAATTAACATACACGTGTCATGAAGGTTAGACATGATCAAAAGAAAATGAGACTGAAATGAAGGTATCATTTTAATAAGGCTCAAAATCTCATTAGCTTTATCTATCACTAGTCACTACTATTATAAAGAAAATGCAAATTTACTAATGACAAGAGAAAAAGTACATGGTAAAGTTGCTATGACATTCTTTAGTCAATTCATTATCTACTCATGACTATATAATCCTAGAAGCAATAAAAAACGAGAAAATGTTTGTTTTATTGTTTCTCTCATTTTGAATGACAACTTAAAACAAGTAAAACAAACAAATTTAAAAACTCATATGCATATTTTTAACTAGTGAAAAAAAGTAAAAGAAAAGAAATTTACTTCCCTTGGGTTGCCTCCCAATAAGCGCCTTAGTTTAGGGTCATTGACTCGACTCTACACTTTCCTCACGAGACAAAATTGTGATCTTTAAGTATTACAATTAGTGCCACTTCCATGCGAGATTTTTCCAGACATGGCCTTAGTTAATCATCATCCCCATTCAGCGTCTTCCCTATCCTCAGATTCTTAATCTTGATTGAGTTCATACACTCTGGAAAAATCTCAAATGTCTCTTCACCTTTTTCTTCCTGATTTAATTCCTCCAATCTACTATATAAAGGTGAAGAGTCATTCTTAACAATAAAATGGAACTCAGTACTAACATTTGAGCTAAAAGACATGTCTTTTTCTGCTTCGAGCTCCTCCTCTGCACACAAGCAATTCCTTGAGTAATGCTCCCAAAATTCTTAAGCTCCTTATCACTCTGTAAGGTTTCCACACTAACATCCATTGGGTATACCTCAGGTTGATATGATTGCTCCTCTTCCATTTGTGATTCTAGGTAAAAGATCCTCGTTGCCATCTCACTCATTTGGGTTGCCATGTTTTGGTTTCTAGATGTCATATGCCTCATTTCCTGCTAGTACTGTTTCAACTTTTGCTATAGGCTCTGTTGAAATTAGATATTGGTAGTAGTCACAACATTCATCAATTCTTCCAGAGATGTACCTGAGTTTTGACAAGAAGCTTCTAGTCCATATGAGAATTGTTGTGTGTCTTGCAAACTATCATGGAAGTAATACTGATAATTATCCCGTCCATAACAAAAGTTAGGTTGATCAGTCCAAACATTGTTATAGGATTGAAAATATGAGTTATAAAAGAAATTACTTGTGTCTATATCAAAAATTTTTTCACAAACACGAAGCAAAAAAATGAAAAGATCATGAAATAACTAAAAACAAATAAATTATGAACAAACATATACAAAACACTAATTAAATCACAATCAAAAACAAAAACATCGCACTTCCCAACAATGATGTCAAAATAAATAAAATAACTAGACTATTACTATAGCAGTGGTGAGTCTAGGTTGATCCTATAGAGAGCGTGTGTAAAGTTGTTTAAATGAAATTAATCGGTGTTTAGGTTTGGGGGGTTTTGGATTTAGAATATAAAATGAAACTAAACTAATAAAAACAAAATAAAGAAAGCATTAAAAAAATGATAAAATGGGGAATTTGATAGGGACTTAATTCTTTGGTTCAATCTTGGCATACACCCTAATTAAGAATATTTCATAGATTTTTTGTTCTCAAACCTCTTTTAACAACTATTAATCATGGGTTAACAATTAACTCGAGTTTTCCCTTAGGTTTTTTAATCAAGATATGATCGTTAATTAAACTTAACTACTATATAACCCAGGATACGATCTCTTGATTCAATTTGGTAGCCGTATTACGAATTAGGAAAATTGATTAATCAAGGCAACAACCATATACAATGCGTCATTTAACTTAGGTTATGTTATCCCTAATGATTACGAATCATTCGTTGCTACACATGAATTTCAATATAACAATTACAGATTATATCAAAATTCTAGCAATGGGTTTACGAATAAATGATTTAATGAATGCATTAAAATCATCCTTTCATAATACCCAATGAGTTCATACACAAATAACCAAACAATACTGAAAGTACGATTATCCATACACAAAACCTAAATCAATTAACATAGGATAACACAATCAATTTCTATTGAGAAAAAGAAACAATAAAAATAATAAAATACACTTAACCTGGGTCGTCGGTGTTGATCTCACCTCTGAACCGATGTTGGGATGTCTAGCCCTTCATGGGTCTCTCCCAAGAAAATGCTTCAACCCCACGGTGAATAACCCAATCGAAGACCACCCTCGCAATACCTCCCTTCTCTGTAGCAAGCTACCACCTACTATTTGCTGATTTGATAAATTAATGTTGTTAGCCATGCTACAATTCACAGTTCTTTTGAAAGCCTCCTCTCTATTATGCTACTATGTGCTTTAAGCTAAAAATGCATTCCATGTATTGAAATGTTTGCGTTTTCGTAGAATGTCTGCGTGAAACGCAGTCTGTGTCTCCCTCTCTTTATTGCTTCTATTCTCTATGCTACCCTCTGATTTAGTGATTTAATTTGCGGTCCTTTATACTGTTCACACTTAAAAATTCTAGTTGATGTCTTGGCCAGACGTCTTCTCACGCTGCTTTTTGGTCTGCTGGACTATTTCATTTTGTTGTCATTTTAGTGCATACTTCCATGTCTTTTACATGCCGTTTCATGCTTTCCTACTTACTACTCTCTCTTTGTTTTACCAACCATTAAATTCATGTGCATGGGGTTGTCCCGTCTTATGCCTTACTCTTCTTTGTATTTTCAAGATATATCTCCTTTCTTGGCATTTTCTTGTCTTCTTTTGCTTCATGAAGACAAGAAAAAATTAATCTTAGAAAATGACCCAAATATGGTACTTTCAACTCACTTTAACTTCTTTGCTTCCAAATTGTGCCTAAGATCATATATCAGTCAAAGTGAGTATCTTAAGCAATTTCATGCCAATAATCGCTAAATGTTAAGGAATAAATTCATAATCAATTAAGTACCTATCATTACTGAACATGTAATATCTCAATTATAGAACCCTAATTAGTTCCTAAGCTTTCTAATAAATAATCGGGTCTCACACGAGATCTCTCTCCATATAAAAACTGATTTGATTAATTATATGATCTATCGGATTGCTTAACTCTTGTTAATCCAACTCAATCATTTTAAGCTCAGTTCACCCTGTCGATTTATTACCGAAGCATGAAGTTACAACAATTAATCATAGCACTCAATGAGATTAACACAAAAATAACTAGATTAACATTAAATCAAGACAAAATCCCTAAACAAAAGTTAGAACATCGTAATCAATCCCAAATCCATTGTCATACAATCCATCTCAATCTCATACAATTAAATGAACAAGAATAAAAGATGGAAAGAAGAAATAAACTTAGAAAGATGGAGGTTGAAACTGCAGAATATGTCTTCTTCCTTGCTTTTCCCTCTCTCTCTATCTTCTTCTTCTTCTTAGAGTTTTCCAAAAGTGGCAGAGAATAGAGCTCCTTTAGGGTTCTTTTTTCTTTCTTCTTATATTTTTTTTCCATTTAGGATAAATCCTAGGGTTTTTCCTGTTCCTAAAAAGTCTGAAAGTTCGTCGAAAACTTAAGTTTGGAAGGTTGTTTGCATCTTCTATCATACAGGCCATAATCTTGGCCCATGATTTTGCTCTCTGTCACAATCGTGATAGAAGGAGCCAAGATCGTGGCAGAGCCTCCACACTTCTATCACGAGCATGGCCCACCCTGGGTTTTGCTCCAGGCTTCCTCTGAATGTCCTTCATTCTTTTATATTTGACCTAAAATACTAACAAACACATCAAGACACCCCAAATACACAGAATTTAAGCTCAATGGCATACTCTAACCCATAAAACACTCAAAACATAAATGTCTAATTAATCAACACAATCCTAACCTGAACATTCACTAATTATTCAATTTAACAACTAACCATATACTAAACTACCCACAAAAACATTATGCAATCTACCACTATCACCTATGGCTTGGCCTATTGAGATAATGTTTAGATTTTGATTTTTCAAGCAAAATATCTTTAAAATTAGCCTCCCAATTGTTCTTAGACATTATAGTGGCTACCCCTAACCTTTAAAGAGAAATATATGTTGAAAGTGGAAAGTCTCCAAAAGTATTTCCAAACTTAAGGGTTTCATACTTTATATATATTTTCATTCTCTTAGATGGTTTAGGACAAAGTAGTGGACTAAGTTTTGCATATTCTTTTTTCTTAGGGAAGAGATATGGTCTTTAGTACACCCATTTTCCATTCTACAAATCTCTCTATTTCTCTTAAATTTTGTATACTATCTATGCTAATGTCATGCTCCTAGAATGTGGATTTTATTCCTTCCTTTTCATTAGCACATGGTCTTTGGCATGATCGTGCAGGTTATATTGCTAAAGGTTTCTTTCTAAATGTGATATAGTCTCTCTTTAAGTCATGTTCTAACTCTTTAAGTCGTGTTCTAAGTAATGTCCTCTAATCCTATTCTTCAATAAACTCATTAAAAAAATTCACCATTTCCTAAAAAGAAATATAAAAGTAAGTTAGATTAGATAATTTAACATGAACATAAAAATGTTTAAATAAACATATGTATATTTGATGCACATTAAATATCACCCGTACTTAAGCTTTTGCTTATCCTAATGCAAATCAATTTCAATCAATTGACTTAAGAAAACAAATTAGAGAAATTAAGATTGTCCATCATCTGTCCAATTGCATTCTTTATCAAGTATTTATGTATTTTGTTACATTCTCTAAATGATAAATCAGTTCAATCCAATCTAGCAATCCTTCAAAGATCAATTTAATCAATATAAGTTGACGTTATTTATAAAGTAGACATATATGAGTAAGAAGCTTTCGTTTCAAACACTTTTGTAATCCTAAATAATAAAAAAAGAAAACTTATTATTGAAATAAAAATGAGGATTAGAGGTTTGTTTGAAAATTCACCTATTATTTTGATACAAAAGTAAACACCTTTTTATAGACACTCTCAGTTATTTTTTTTATGTCACTAATTTAAATAGAAACTAACACCACTTTTTAACTCCAGATCTTTTTACTTAGGTTAAAAGAGTGGTGTGAATTTATATATGCTTACTTATTAACATAATTTTATTTTTTATCTTAGTTTTTAAAATATTTTCACTAGGTTGACTAAATGCCTGGAACATAATCCACTTGTAACTCAAAATATGTCAAAAATATATAAAAATGTCATTATAAACAATAAACAACTGTTTTAAAATCATTGGATCAAATTAAAACATAATTTTAATATTCCAATATATTTTTGTAAACTAATTGAATCAAAAAACAATCAAAGGTCACCTAAATCATTTTAATTATTCTTCATTCAACGTAAAATTTCCTGGAATGATTACTTATTATGCTAATAGTGATGAAATTAATCTACCAAGGTAAAAGATACATTTTAGGGACTTAAGTTGTACATTCTCCTCATTGTAACAAATGATGTGTGCTTGATTTTTTTATATATTTGTTGAATGCAAAACACACTACTAGTCTTACGCTCAAAACTGCAAGTATATAGGCTGTACTTGTAGTTAAAAGCAGATATCGATCCCACGAGGATTTTGCTTAGGCACCATTTAATTCAGGTTATTCTTTATTTAAGAAATTATTGCAATCGAAATTAAAAGGATAAGTAAAATAAAGACAAACTAAAAGTAACAGGGAACAATGCAACCCAAACCTTGGAGAAAATCAAGATTAAATATTAGGACTTACCATTATCCCTACTTACTCCCCTCTGATTAATTGATTCAATTTATGCAAGATTTCCTAAAATTCTAGCTACCCTCTCTCAAGCTGTAACTAAATGTCATTAGTTAAATAATTGAGAATTAACTTTGGGGTTTGTGAAGCCTTTCCTAAAAGTTCAACTAGATATGAAGCTATCCTATCGGTAGTGTATTGATCTATTGAAATATCTTTTTAATAAATCAATAACTTGTTATTTATAGGTCTATTAATCGACAACACTCGTTGTACAATTAACACAGATTACCAAGCTCACTCTCTTAATTTATTGCAAGGTTTAAGCCTAATAAATATCACAAACATATATATCATTAAATCAATAACCAAAGGTTCACAAACAGTTCAAACCAAAAACCCTAAAAATTTTTTTATCCATAACATCCCCAACAATCAAACAATCCATGATAAACATGCTAGAAGAGAAAAAAATGAAATAACACTAAATGGGGCATCTCCTCCTCTTTTTTACTTGAAATCGCATACCTTGGTCATCCAAAAGAATTAGGAAATGAAGTAAATCACTTGTTAATAAAGAAATCAAGTATAATATGTAAAATACACAAAAGGGGGGTTGAATTGTGTAAAATTTTCAAAGATATTAATCTTTAGGAATTTATTGAATTTCTTTACAAAATTCGAATGATCATAAAAACACTTAACTAAAGTAGATGAGTAATGCAACCGTAAGAATTATTATCTACTCTTCCAACAACAAGAAAATTAAAAGATAAGGGTTAGAGAATAGACG
>JAOQMP010003765.1:0-13671 GCA_027563575.1 Erythroxylum pedicellare
TATCACAGGCAAAACATCCATCTGACAAGAATTAATGCATGTCCTTCACCCATAGTACCAATGAACATAAGGATTGGTACATATATGCCTCCCCTACCCATCCACATAGATGCAGATGATATAAAAGGCATTGCAAATTATCTACCTACCAAACATCTAAACTAATTAAGTTGGCATATTATTAGAAGAATAAATGAAATATCAGCATTTACATTTTCAACCTCAACCTCTTGCCAGTACCAGAACTAATTACAAACGTATCATTTTACTTGAAATATGCCCCAACTTACATCATACTAAATTGACAATGTCTGAACCAATCTCAAAATATATGATTAATAAATTTCACACTTACTTGAAGAATAACCTTAAACAAAGAAAGAGTAAACTACTCACCAAGAGAATAAATAAGAACATTGAGAATAAGCAACAAAAAATGTGATATGTGCAAAGACCAACATCATTTAAAGTTCTATTTATTCTTCAGAAAAATACCCAAGGATACTCTCAAAACAATAAAACCATTAATAACCCAGATGATTTTTATACCAATAGAAAACAATTAATTCCACAAGTACACAAAAATTATGGCTAAAAAATCAACAAAAAAAGAAAGAGAGATACTGACTAACATGACTTGAGAAAGAGAGATGCCTCTTTTTGGAGAAACTTCTGTTCTCTGAATTGGTGGCAAAGCATGAAATTAGTAAGAGATTTCAATATGTTATGTGTTTTATCCTTAAAGCACGATAAAATGGATTTCACTCCAAAATTTGTCCAATATAAGAAACAGTTAACAAAAAACAAACAAGAAATGACTACGCCTTTTCCTAGTCTCAGCTCAATTTGTCATTTTTGCAATGCTTGTGTACTAAAGTAACATTTCAAGCATCTTTTTATCATCGAACATATCATAAAAATGGAAAAAAGATAGATTTCTACTTTTAAGTTTCTGAAAGCTAAGCCATTAACGTTAACCCCTAAAACCATCATATATGTTGTCTTAAAAATCATTTCATCTGTTTAACAGCTTAAAAAGTTAGCAAGTGAACCATAAAAAATCTAGAAATGTAGATGGAGAAAACCCTAAAACATCCAGAGAAAGAACAAGAGGCAAGTTAATAAAAGAAGTACCTGATTGAACTTGGTTTGAAGCTGGAAGTCGATTTCCGACCATCTAAAATAGCAAGAGCAAAAAAAAATCCCCCATAATACTAGGCTTGCTGTTTTCGATAGAAGAAGCAGAAGCCATAAGAAGAAGATGAAGAACTGAGCAAGTTGGCAAAATATGGATGGAAAGAGTTGAGAGTGAGATCGAAGAAGTGAAGTGAGAAGCAAAATAAAAAAGAGGAGGAAGCATCGGCTCGACTTAGACGACCATGAAGCTGAGACGTAGACGTTGGTTTAGTTAAAACCAAAACATCGACGTATTTGTTGTGGCACATAATAGGAACAAGGTTAGTGGCACAGATGATCTGAAGCCCTAAAAAAAGATACAATGGCATAGATCGATGGGAACAATGGCATAGATCAATGACTTCCCATCGTATTAGCTAATAATATCTTTGTAATGGTTCTATTCAACCAACCTCAACTATTTCAACTCAGTCATTTTTGACACCCTGAATTGCTCTCTTTCCATGCGAGAGATTCTGCTAGGTTCTTCACTCCCTTTTGACTCTTTCATTGTAGCAGTTAGCAAGAGCTTCTGCTAGGTTCTTCACTCCCTTTTGACTCTTTCATTGTAGCAGTTAGCATCTCTTTTTAGGAATTCTCTAGTAAGTAGTAATCAATTCTCTCATACTTATTTGGGTCCGCAAAGAACACTTTAAGAACCAATAATGCACACATAATATATGCCTAACACCCAACCTTTGTGGGTTTTATGGCACCATTTTTAGTTGGACACAAACAATAGGAAAGTGATCTTTTCTTACTCCTTGGATTAAGAAAGCATGTATTGGGCACAAAATCAATCACCTTCGGGTACTCCAGTTATTAAAGGGTTGCTATGAGACCCTCTTTTCAATGTTCGGTAAACATCACAATTGCGCATGTAATGCCCCAATATATACCCTGGAAGTTGAACATAATGAGCTAAGTACATCTAAGTATAGTAAGAAATATAATGGTACTTAATGTAAAAGACAAAGGTAATTGGATAATTTGTTTGCCTCGACATAGATATACATACTTAGACGTGAAATATGTATGGAAATTTTTTATATGTTTACTTGGATTTATGAATGTTATGTGAAGGGAATTGATAAAAGAATTATTCCATAAGTAAATGGGATGTTCTTGGTTAAATGGATGTATTTTTGTGATGTTCTTGCATGATAAGACCTAAGTTAGTTGATTTGTGATGTGTACCTCGCTGAATGGATAAGTTTCATTGAACAGATTTCTATAATTTGACCTTATCTTGGCCTGTAGACCTCCAAATTGGATATTAAACTAGAGACATAGGTATAAAACTTTCATGAAGGAACTGAAATATGATTTTGCCTATGAGAGTTTTGAATTCTGTTTTAAAGTTGAGTTCTGGCTACTGTCCTTGTTTTCGAACAACCTGTAGTTTTTGAGCTATAACTTCCATTATAATTTACCAAATTGTATGAAATTTATATCATTAGAAACTTAAGACATAGGGGAATGACATAAATTGATAAGATTATAGGACAATGTGGGAATTAAAGGAAGAAGAAGGACCAATATGCAATTATCCTAAAGTTAACTCATGGACTAATAAGATTAAAGTATGTGTGTCCAATATAATTGTAATACATGGTCCAATATAATTTTAACACATAGTCCAATAGAATTTTAACACGTGGTCTAATGATATTGTAACACATGGTCCAATAGGATTGTGACATATGATCCAATGGGATTGAAACATGTGTCTAAGACTAGAAAATTCATGAAAAGGCATATAGAGAGGGAAGATGGATGAAACTTTGATGGCTTAATTTCATATTTTTTTCTCCTTTCCATTTCACCTTCTTCATCATATCATTTTTTAGTTGGTGATTCAAGCGAAGCCAAAGAGGAAGGGAAGGAAAAGCATTAGAAGAACTACTTTGCTAATTTTAAGGTTTGGGACTTCACTTATATAACACCCCTTATACGGAACCTAAAATCACCAATACACATAGTAACTAAATTCCTGAACGTGCATTCACGGTATACAATTCTATTCAATGCTATACATATACACATTAGAAAACTCCCCAATGCTTAACATTATCATTTAACAGTGGTAATACGTGTTTACATTTATATGGTAATCCAAAAGAAAACATACAATTTCCTTTAACCATTACATGTACAATCATCTTTAACTATAAACACCTTCCAAAAGTACTTTTTCTTCTATCTGTTAGCCTTGGTCTCTGTAGATGTTACCTGTACCTCACTCCTACAAATTAACACCCGTGTTAAGCTTGAAAGTTTAGTGCGAAAAACACTTAGTTTGGATGACTATTTACAGCAGTTATCCGCCAAGCACACACATTCATAAATATCACAACTCATATACCATAAATTCACATTCATGAACCAAACATTGATATTCAATGTTCATATAAACAATGATGAAATACTTAAGCAAAGTACATAATGCAAATATGCTTCAACTTATTATCCATATACTGAAAATGCACATTTATAAGCCAAATATTGATATTCAACGCTCATTAATAAAAATTATCAATATAATTGCACATAATTACAATTCATCAATACAACCAATAAATGCTCATCAATACCAATTATTCAAGTTTTCATGCTGTATTTTTTATTTAGGATTGTTAAGTTTCCTTTCTGTGTTAAGCCTGTACATTTTCTGTGGGTGTGGATAATAGGTGCTGTGGATATCTGAAAATATCGAAATGTGGATACCTGAAGGTATCATATTGTGGATACCCGAAGGTATCGAACTGTAGCAGTCGTACTATATCCTTATAGGCATGCCTATCTATCCACAACCAAGACAATAGAGGAGGCACTATAATATTTCCTTTAATCATTTGCAAATTTCACAATTCATATATTAATAAATCATATTATATACATTTCAAGCCATAAAATCTATATATGTGTTCGTACATGCAAGTCATAACTTACTACTATTAGGAGGGTGTCAAAATCACACTTGTATAATCATACTATACATATATGAGCAATAAATACGCATACCGATAATTTATGTATGTATAACTTTTCATTGGAATGCATTATGCTTAATCTTAAATTCCAATGTTCAATTACCCAATTCACATATGGTAAGTCCTATTTCATTTATTTCTAGGTGTTTTAAAAGCTTCATACACATTCAAAGAAGTTCGGATAAGATTCAGTACAAATAGGAAATGGCAACAAACTCAAAATAGCGCAATTTGGGCTAAGCCCACGGTGATATAAAAATAGGCAAATAATCAATCCAAAAGTAAATTACATGACAGACTCCACTTTTTCCTTGATATGAATATAGAAAATGTTTGAATTAAGGTTTGAAGTCTTTTAGAAATTCATTACCCTATGTCTCTAGTTTCTATAGCACTAACAATTAGATCATTTGGACTTTCCAATCATAAGATATAGACCAAATGTCACAAGTTACTCCAAAACAGGGGCAACATTAGGTCACCATTTTCGATCTCAATTTCCCATGTCATAAAGCTAGAATTAAGTTAGAGTCTCTTTAGAGATTTCTAGTTCTGTCTTATTTTTCATATGCAACTGAAATCACGAAATTTAGAGGCCTTTAGGCTTATTTATGATCCAAACAATGTGACTAGTTTAATAAACCCTAGATAGAATTCCACTAAACAATAATCTCTTGTCATATTCAACCAATTCTATATAAGATAACACCAAAATAGCACCAAAGTATCATCCAAGAAACCATTCCACATCTGTATGAATCTTTTTACATGTTCAAATATACACAAATACATAAATTAACTAAGTGAAGTCCCAAACCTTAAAATTGGCAAAGTAGTTCTTCTAATGCTTTTCCTTCCATTCCTCTTTGGCTTTGCTTGAATCACCAAGTAAAAAATGATGGGATGAAGAAGGTGAAATGGAGAGGAGAAAAATCTGAAGTTAAGCCATCAAAGTTTCGTCCATCTTCCCTCTCCATATGCCTTTTCATGAATTTTCTAGTCTTATACACATGTTTCAATTCCATTGGATCATATGTCACAATCCTATTGGACCATGTGTTACAATCCCATTGGGCCACGTGTTATAATTCTATTAGATCATGTGTTAAATTATATTGGACCATGTGATACAATTCTATTAGACTATATGTTACAATTTTATTGGATCATGTGTTACAATTCTATTGGACACACATGCTTTAATCTTATTAGTCCATGAGTTGACTTTAGGAAAATTACATATTGGTCCTTCTTCTTCCTTTAATTCCCACATTTGCAACATCCCACTACCATAGAATATATACCTGAACATCCAAGGACATTCAAGTACATATCCTATGATAATGGTATGTTAGAGCAAATACATAAACAAATATCTAACTTAACACATGGCATCATATAATATAATTAAAAGACATCAAATTTTTTAAAACATTCTTACATTCATTGACAAGAGTTTACAGTCTTTATACATGTTCTATAAGATAAGGAACTACAAAAATAAAAAATACATCTCTTCTAATGTCAACTGATAGACCTCTAAGCCATAACTAGTCCAAAAAGTTCCTTTAGTTCAGTCTAAAAAATAAATCTCCTATCTTGTACCTGAAAAGCCACGTTGCAATTTATATGAGTTTTGCGAACTCAATGAGTGAACCATCATTAATGATTTCACCTAAGGCAATTACATAAATCACATATCTCACATATATTCATTTAGATCATGAATAATTCAATACTCACATTATCATGGCATATCATGTTATCATTGTGAATTCAGAACAGATATTTCCAAATACAAATGCATATGAGACTCTAGATTCATTATTATTGTTATAACCGAGTGCCTTTCACACACATATATAGATATTGGCCTATTGAGCTTAGTCAGAACAGAAATTATAGAGCAAAGCTTTACGTGTAGAAACAGAAAATCATGGAGCAAAGCTCTACGTGAAAGCACTTATATAGTGGCTACTATTGTCACAACGCCTTTCTCTCAGCATGCATTTTATGAAATGCATCAAATACAGAATATGCCATGAATAACAATCACATATCTTATAGAATCAGAATCTCATAATCATCGAATCTAAGTCCGGCATTCAACTTTTGTTGAGAATACAAATATCATTCAAAATTTCATAGCAATCAAAACACTTCCAATACATTCCCAAATATTAACTCCTCGAACTTTAAGTCCAGAATTTATAAATAAATCACAAACAATTAATAATTGGAAGTTAATCAAATTCAATCAATCTTAGGAAAAATCATCTAGGTTGACTCACTGTATGCTCCGATATGCTATTGCCTGGATGGTCCAACAATATCTGACTGACGTCCAATGTGCTCCTCTATATCATACAAAACACATTTACAAATATCACACTTTTGCACAAATGTATAAGCATGCCTTTATGCATATTTATGTATATAAAAAATGAACAAGGCATGTTTAATGACAATCCCGAGTATCTTATCGAATTCTTATCACCATCTCATTCAGATACCAAAACCCTCATAAATATAATTAGTACTGAGGGTTTGGACTATAATAAAACAGTGTAAAGTTAATTTCATAACCCAATTGATCATTTCAAAATTTTCTTACAACATACTTTTGGGTCATCTTTTCATGATCATTATGATAAGGTAAATGGAAAAATTAGGCAACACTTCCTTCTAGAAAGATATTCTTCAATGTCTTAAGTTTCTAATGACACCAAAATCTTTCAATTTAGTTCAGTAATTTGAAAGCTATATCCCAAATATTTTTGGACTATTCTCATTCTGAAATAGGACACCATACTCAACTTCCATCCAGAAATTGAACGTCTTAAAGACTGAATTAAAAATAAATATCTTTAGAAAATCTGTAGCTCTATATCTTTAGTTTACTTCAAATTAAAAATCATCCCAATTGGACAACCATAGAGGAAGTTGTAGGCAAAAGAAGGACAGATGTTCAATGTGCAAAAGCTCTCGGGTTTAATTAACCCAACTATAGTTGAGTCACGGCTGTGAATACCAAATTAATTCAGTCATGGGTGTGAAATCATCACTCACACCCGTGCATATAAAAAATTCACGGCTGTGAGACCATAACTCACGGCCGTGCAACATCCAAACTCTAGAATAAACTTTCCTGATTTTTCCTCAATATTTCATCTTAAATTGATCAATCAATATTTTTGAGAAGGCTATGACTTTTGGTGGAGATGAAAAGAAATGTCTTATGAGTCTATTAGTTTAAGAATCAAGTCATTTGGATATTGGGTGAAAAATTCATAACAAAAATACCAAAGGATGTTCAGAAACAAACTTTCTTAAAAAACGTTGAAAGTTGCGGTCGTGCATCCTACGCTCGCGAAGTCGTGATCGTGCTGAAGCATTATCGCAATTCGTGACCTTCCTCAACAAAGTCACGATTGTGCTAAAGTATGATCGCGTTTCCTTCTCTTCTTCATCGAATAGCTTCTTCATCTTCTCCTTCCATTTTTACTCTCTCTCTCAACTGTAATTTTCCAATTTCTTATACTTTCATCTGATGCATATCTTTTCACTTTTATCTACTCTTTCACTTCATTTAACTCCTATTACAGGTCAAAATCATCTATAATAGATCAAAATTCAAGGTTACACACTAACACTAAAAATAAAACATATACAGATATTCATCAATTCTTGCACTTTTCTTCTTTTTTTTCTTTTGTATTTCTTGTTTTCATTAACAACTTCATTTCAACATAAACTTTCCATTTTAATACTTCTCCTATAACACTACATCACCTTAAACTTTTCACTTAGTTCTAACTTCATTCAAATTCATTTCTGTTAACGCTTCACATATTCATTTATGAACAGTACATCAACTTATAACCATATTCGTATTTCTCAAAACTAGGATAGAGTACATATATTTCTACATCAATTTACATAAACTTTCACAAATATCAAACTAGAATCTATTTCATACAATTTTTGAACAATTCCCATTTCACGAATCCATCATCTAGTTTGTTCATCACCGAAACCACACTTCTTAAACTCCTCATGCATGTATATATTTACACCGTAAAAACATCAACAAGAAACACTTACTTGATTCAGCTATACTTCTTAGCAGTAAGAGTAACTCAATTACACACAAAGATTCAATATTTGTGATGGACAAGGAACAAAGAAAGATTTCTCTGCTGAATGCTTTCGGTGGATATCAAAAGCTACAGTAATCACTTCCTAAACAAAACATAAGCTATGTGTAATCTTTCCTTAATCAATCAAACTACATGGCTATTTTGCATGTATCACATATGTCACCCAAGTAAGTCTACCATTTATCACCACATATACAAGCCATTTGTCACATATACACTATAATTGGTCCATATTTTAATATTTTTCTAAAATTCACCAAAAATTTCAAAATATCCTAAATGTACCAAAATTGCCAAATCATATTTAATAGCTCAATTATACCCAAAAATGTCAATAAATGCATGTAAAATCATATCAATGTGTAAAAATGTGCATGTCATATTTAACTTAAGGATGATATGCATGTTCTAATTTCTCAGTAATTTCTCATAATAGGTAATTCTAGCCTTAACATGGATAACAGGATGTTACAAGGGCAACCCAAAGTGGACAATATCTGTGAGTTGTTAGTCTAGGCTGTTACAAATGGTATCAGAGCCAATACCTAAACTGTTTTGTCATATAGGCTGGGTGCTAAAAAGGGTTAGGCCCTAAGGGGGTAGAGAGTGTGAGATCCCACATCGGTTGAAGAGGAGAACAATGTACGCCTTATAAGGGTATGGATACCTCTCTCCCTCAAACGCATTTTTCCTGAAGGGGAAGAGCAAAACCATGAGGGGTTTAGCTCGAGTGGCAACTCAAAGCGGACAATATCTGTGGGCGAATAGTCTGGGTTGTTACAAAACCAATTCAACAATCATTTATTAAGTAACTTACAAATCAATGTCTTCCACACATCAAACCCAAATCAGAAGTTATCATCTAAGGATCATTTTTCCAACATTCATTTATCATCTTCTTAACACATATTATGTTCAATTCAACTATCAAACATTTAATATTATAACATGAAATCAAGTTTAGCATTCCCTTACCTTCTTAACTTCAAATAAAAACTCCAAAGAAGCAAGCTAACTAATCGTCAAAGCAACTAACTACAACTCCTAGACTAAGATGCTAATTTCAGCACCAACACAACAATACCACAGAAAATAGCAAAACCTACTTCTTGATACAGTAACTCACAAAGATGTTACTGAAGTAAATCACTTGTTAGTATAGAAATCCAATATGATATGTAAGCTACACAAGAAGGGGGGATGAATTGTGTACTATTTTTGAAAATATTAATCTTTTAAAACTTCTTGAATTTCTTTACAAAAAATTCAAATGATTACCAAAACACTTTTATAAAATTGATAAGCAATGCAATCACAAGTAATATTATTTACTCGTCTAATAACAAGAAAATTAAAAGTAAGAGTTAGAGAATAGACACTGCGATTAGAGAAGAGAATAGACACTGCGATTTTATACTGGTTCACCCCAAACCTTGGGCTACGTCCAATTCTCAAAGTTAGTCTAAGATTTCACTATACTATTTAACTTTACAAGTATTCTTTCTACACTTGCAGAGCCTCTTCAGGTCTCTCTCAATAAGTATTCTTTATCAGTTGTATTAGCCTCTCTAGGCTCTAGCCTTCTTTTCTCTCTCTAAGAAAAGTATTTCTAAGCTTTAGGTTACAGATGTGTTCGCTCACTCCTTTCGCACTTTGAATATAGAATATTTTCTAATGTAAAAGCATTCTCTATGTTTTATCTCTGACTAGAACTAGTATTTATAGTCTAAGTCTCCAACTATCTTCTTGAAAACTGCTTCTTAAATCTTCTAGAAATGGTTATTAGTTGAGTCATGTAACTAACTCCAACTAACTAATTGTCTAACGTTCTAGAATATCTTCCTTTTGTATCGTCTGGAATAATGCTTTTTCTATTATTATGTTTCATTTGTTATTCCACTTCGTTTATTGTATCGCTTTGTTTGGTATTGTGCTTCGTCTGGTGTTGACCGCGCACCTTCTGAGTTGACTAAGTGTTATTTACATTTTTCTATACACTTAATAAACTTATCAAAACAGTTCATACATTTCTAAGATTATTATTATTTGATTGTCATCAAAATTAGTAGAAGTGAAGTCCTCTTGACTTAACAATCTCCCTCTTTTTCATGATAACAAATAATCATAATTTTAAAAGATAAAATGATATTGATAGAAGAATAGACGAATAGTATTTCGACGAATAATAAAGCAAAAACATAAGAAAAGAATTAAATATAAGATATATAGAATGCTTTCTATCTTCTCTTCTCGTTCTCCTTCTTTCTCTCCTTCTCCCCCTATTTGTTATTAATAAAAAAGGTTACTTCACCATAGATGCTTCAGAATTTCAGAAAACATATTTTGCATGTTAGTGCAAATCTTTTTGAGGTCTTGTTCAACAGTAACCTGTAGTAGTGCTACTTCCTCATGAAGATCACCCACTGAGTCAGCTAGTTCATCAACTTTAGTATAAACTTCCTCAATTTCTTTTACTAATGCTTCCTGAATTTCCTTCTGACTATGAATTGCTTCCATCCAATTTATAAAATGCTTCAAGAACTCTGGATTATCAGTAGAATCTTGTTGTATTTCACTAAGTGGATGAAGGTTTTCAACAGTAGATGGTTCTAAAGGTAAAACGTCTAACTCTATAATTTTAATAGAGGGTAGACTGAAGGCTTGTTTTCTTTCTAGGAGATCAAGATCATCAGGTCTAGGTAGTTTCAAAATTAGTTGCCCAAGAAGGTGTAAAACATCCTTGACTAAAGGTATGAAACCTAAAGGTCTAAAATGCATGACCAAATGCACAAAGGTTTCTATGTTGAAATTGATACCTTCAACCATAATACTTCTGTATTGTCCTTCTTTTACTTTGCCAACTACCTTAAAGTTTTCATCTGTGGTTGAAATGCCAAATTTACTTCTTGATGCTTTTGAAATGTAGTGTGAAACATAGATTCCTCCAAGTTGAGTTGCAATACATGCATCATCTATGTTCTTCACAACTACTTGTATCTGCTCTTCTGTAAGATCATCTTTATTTCCCTAAGGAAACATCTTCTTTTTCCCTTTTTCTTCACTTCTCACAAAGGTTAAGCATCTTGGTTGTATGTCTGGCAATAATTTTTTTCGATGTTCTACTCTTAATCGGATAGATTGTATACCTATCCTTTAAAATATTCAATGGTTATGGTTCTGCCTTCTCATCTCGTAGAATACAATATAATCTCCATTCTTCATGACTTAGAAGATGTATTGTTTGAGCATTAATCGGTATCATTTCGACTAGTACCTTGACTGACTTTTTTGAAGGTTCTTTAATAATAATTGAACTTCTGCTTCAAACAGTTACTGATTCTCTTATAATCTTCATTGTTAAATCCTTTTTGATGATTGGTTGAGAAGAATTGTAAGGTTCCAATTTGTGTTCAACTATTTTGGCCTTCTGTTGAACATCAGATGAAGAAACCTTTTTCTAACTGGGCTTCACCATCTTTTGTTCTTCTGCCAATTTAGATGAAAGTTATTGTTGAGGCTTCTTCCTCTCAAATACCAACTTCCTTTTAATTTCTATCTCTCTAGATGATTTTGTTGATTGACTTTGCAAAATAGAGACAATTGATCTGGTAGGCTGTTGTCTTTTTCTCCTGCTTTTCAGAATCACCATCAAGAATCAGAGATTTCCTCTTGTTCTGTTCTTGTTGTCGTAAGGTCAATAGTCTTGGTGACCTTCTTAACTGTTTGGATCTTTCCGATTGAAGTGTCTCCGCCTTCTCTTTAGTGAAACTTGCTGTCATGATTATTGAACTCGGCTTTCCTCTTCCTGTAGAATCGTCTTAGATTGTATTGGTGTATCAGACGATTTCTCAGCTTCTTCCCTGTCTTACTATTAGCTCCCCCTCAGAGCTTGCTTTTGGTGTAGAAACTTTATCCACCTCATCATCAAACTGCTCTTCACATCCATCTTTACCTTATTACCTCTGTCAAGAAGGATTCCTGATTCTCTAAAAATCCTTGTCAATAGCATTCCATACAGTAAAGAGCTAAAATCTCCTTTTGACTTTATCATGTACTTCAAAATCAAGTACTGAAGATTAATAGGATAATGATTCAGTAGGTGATATAAACAATGTTCATCGTTCATTATCACAGTGTCCTTTGAGCCTAATCTTGGTAGAACACAGTGAAGAAGCAGTAAGAGTATAACCCTAGCTTTCGGAACAAAGGTTGTTGCCTTCTTAACTTCTGGATCACTACTTCCATACAGTTGTCGATTAATGTCCATTCTATCTACTTGACCTTGAGTAATCCATTTTATATTGCTAAATAGCTTTACTCCAATACTAGGACACCCACTTTCGATAGTATCTTGTATCACAATAACCAACAATCCATCTACCATTGATACTAAGGTGTCATCCACCACCTTTGCATTCTTCCAAAATTCATATATCTCATTCAAATAGACCTTTTTATAAACCTTGAAGAAGTTTTTTTCAACCAACTGCTTCAACCTCTGGTTCAATGTCTATATGATTTTTCTTTAACGATTTGAAATCAACGTGTCGCCCATAGAGAAGTGATTACTCCATTTATAATCTGCAACAAATAAAAAAGTAAACACACAAATGTATTTCACTTAAACTAGCAATATTAGTCTTTAAAAGTAAGAATATGAGATGAAATGAACTTGAAGATTAGAACAGAGTATCGAATCCTCTTGGTTGAGAAAGATAAACAAGTCAGTTTTAAAGTATTTCAAGAAAATTCTAAAGTAGAATGTATTTTAGAATCTTGAGAAGATTTCCTTATATTACCTACTCTTGAAAAGTGACCATTCATAATTTACCGTTACTATTTACTTGAAAACTTATGACTTTTCATCTTCTACTTGTATGAATCATCTAGGATAGAACGTGTCAGACAAATGGTCATTCAGCATTACCATATTCAAGTTCCGTCTGATTTCCTTGAATATATTTTCACACAAAGGTTTAGTGAAGATATCTGCCCATTGTTGATTCGTCTCAACAAATTGTAGACTGATTATTCCTCTGTGTACATAGTCTCATATAAAATGATGTCTAACTTCAATATCCTTTTCCCTCTAGTGTTGTATTGGATTCTTTGACAAATTGATAACACTTGTGTTGTCACAGAATATTGGAATTTGATCTTTTTGTATGGAGTAATCTTCCAACTGATACTTAATCCATAACGTCTATAACAACAACTTGCAGCTAACATATATTCAGCTTCTGCAGTAGATAGAGCAATTGAACTTTGCCTCTTTCTTGACCAAGAAATAAGATTATGTCTAAGAAAGTGACAACCTCCACTTGTACTCTTTCTATCAATTA
>JAOQMP010003773.1:0-13671 GCA_027563575.1 Erythroxylum pedicellare
TTATTTCAATTTATTATTATTTAAAAAATATGTCACCAACATTAATTATAAAATGTAACTAATTTATATTTCAAACTCTCTTAAAAATTATAATAAATTAAATTAAAATTGTTTTTAACAATTATAATAAAATTTAAATTTAAAAATAAAATTTTTTCACTAAAAAGTATTAACTACTAAAACAAAATCGTCACAAAATGTTATTACCTACGTTTACAAGAATGTCTCTAAAAACATTTACCTACAATAAGAAATTAGTAGCTAAAACTATTCTCCTACAAAAACAAAATCGTCACTAAAAAGTATTACCTACCAAAACAAAATCGTCACTAAATGATGTTACCTACGTCTACAAGAACATCTCTAAAAACATTTACCTACAACAAACAACTAGTAGCTAACTACTAAGAAAATTGTCAATAAAAATAATTACTTATGATACGATTTAGTAGGTAAAAACCTTCATCTACGAAACATATACGTCGGAAAATAATATGTAAGACATTCTTCGTTCTCGTTGTTCATATGTTTTATCGACGAAATTATTGTATATCCAAAACCTTTTTGCGACGATTTCAAAAAAACATCGCAAATGTTGTTTTGCTACTAGGATTCAACAGCCATTAGGGTGACGATTATTTTTCATCACAAATTAATATTTGCAATGATTTTTTAATATTTAGTGACATTTGGTTTCGTCGCCAATAAGCTTATCTGTTGTAGTGTTGATACATAATTGACATATGCTTTAAAAACAATAATGTACGAAGCCAATTAAAAAGTAGGTTGAAAGTTGAGCAATTACAACAAAATTGTTTAAGGTGTGAGAGAATAGTGGTAAGCAGTTGGTTAGAATGTGAGAAATGGGCCAAAAGTTGAGTAGTTAGAGTAAAACTACTTGAGGTAGTTAAGGTTGAAAGAACCATACAAATTCACCAACAGTACAACACTAGCGACAATCATATAAAATAACCTCAAATACATATAAAAAAACAATCAGACTACTCTAAATGTAACATCCTGTCCCCGTATTAAGGGTTAGAACCTAGATTTCAATAAAGGAGAGAGTAGCAATGTGAGAGTTAGAAAATTTTGCTTTTCATGCTCAGCAGAATGTCAGCATGCATGCATATGAATTTGAATCTTTGCACACATGAAAATAATTATATGTGCACTCATTGACATTTTGGGTATATTGAATAGTAATAGGGGATAGATTGAGGATAGTGGTTATAGTGAATGGGTAGAATGAAATGAAGTAGAAAGATTAGAAATAAAATTTAAGTGTTGGATTTAGTGAAGGAAAATACGTTGGAGAAGTTTACTGAGAATTTCTAGTATGGGAGCTTAGATGGTGAAGTAGAATGTTATGATCCTTATGAGTGGAGATGTTCAGGAGTATAGATGTATTGTCTATAAAGACGTATCGTCTGTGATGACATCATTTCGTCTGTAAAGATGTATCGTCTGTGATGACGTCACATCGTCTGTAATGATGTCACATCATCTGTGATGACGTCATTTTGTCTGTAAAGATGTATTGTCAATGATGACGTCACATCGTCTATAATGGCGTCATATCATCTTAAGAGTTGCATCGTCTTAAGTTTACTTTGCTTCATCGTAAGTTGACTCCGCTTCGCCTTAAGAGTTGCATCGTCTTAAGTTGACTTTGTTTCGTCTTAAGTTAACTCTGCTTCATCTTAAGAGTTGCATCGTCTTAAGTTGACTTTGCTTCATCTTAGGTTGACTTTTGTTTTATCTTCCCTTTTCGCTTCGTCTGCTTATTACATTCGTCGGCTTTGTTATTCGTTTGCTTTGTCATTCTTCTTCTTTTCGATTCATCTACTTTTTGCTTCATCTTCTTTCTCATTCATCTACTTTGACATTCGTTTGCTTTTTGCCTCGGCTGCTTTTGCCATTCGTCTACTTATTGCATTCATCTACTTTGCCATTCATCTAATTATTGCTTCATTTGCTTATTGCATTCGTCTACTTTTGCCATTCATCTGCTTATTGCATTCATCTGTTTTTCCATTCGTCTGCTTTTTCCTTCGTTTTATGTGGACAAAACCTTGTTTGATTCTTTCAGCCATAACTTTGTCGTCCGACCTCCAAATGACCTAATTTTTGAAGCATTGAATTCATAACCCATTTCTCTACCTCTCCATAGAGATTATATCTTTTGATTTTTGACTCAAAAGAGATTAATCTAATCAAAGTAAGGGTATCAGTTGGAAGAGCATGGACTGGATATTTTACTAAACATATTCTTATATTTTGATGATATCTGAAACTATAGGATTCCAAATGAGATGATTTTGATTTGGAGTAAACTATAGACATAAGACATAGGGGAACATGTTCTAAAAGAAAGTGTTGTAAAATGACTTCAGTGTCGGGGTCAAAAAGAACATGTAAAGTTGACCCGAAATTATGTGTTATGGGAAAAATCTAAAAGTGAGTAAGGGGTTATGATTTGTGATTACAGTGATTTTATGAAGTCATAAACATAAGTGTAAATTATACTTAAGTGAGTTTTAATAAAGGGAAGTGGATAAGTGGATAAGAAATGGATAGGTGTCCTAGCTAAAGTTAAGATTTTTATTGCCTTAAAAGGCTAGCTGCTGTCCTTGTCCTTATCTTTCTTGAAACTTCTTTCTTTAGAGTTCCTCCAACCCAGAGCTTCTTATCAAACATTCACCGAAATTTAACTTTGGTTTTCTATATTTCTCATCACTTCCACTCTGATATTTCTTTCTTCTATTCCAAGAAAAATTGAGCCTCCCTGTCAACTTTTAAGTTGATGTATGTGGGTGCATGAGGGATTAGGGTTACGTGATTTTGCAGAGATTGGAGTTTCAAACAAGCAAGCTTGTTATCCTTACATAGTTTTTGCTTGAAAGGAAGCATAAATCGTTAGTTCATTGCTAAATGGTTAAGAATGGTGATATTCTTATTTGCTGGAAAATGAGTGAGAAGATTTAGTGTGCAGTATATAGTGATTTTCCTTGGATTGATGACTGAAATATTATGGGATAGTGTTAAACCAGTCTTGGGAGTTAAAAGATCAATGAAAGTGTGTAAAGGTGTGAAAGAAAGATTAAACTGATAGTTAGAGGAAATATTGAGTTTGAAGCAGAAAGTTGATAGTGATATATACATAGTTATATACTATATTTTCCTCTTCACTAGTCATATATAGGATTATATTGGTAAATTAGTGAATGAGTTATTGATATCAAAGTACCGAAGAATTGAGGTTGTAGTTCAAAGAACTGATGAGTGATTAAGTTATGAAATGAGAATGTGTATAAGATATCAAGTTTGTTAAAGTACCCGGGATTATCATTGAGCATGCATTGTGCATAGTCCATTTATACTTGTGCATAAATAAATGCTTATACGTGTGCAATTATTAATGAGTTTCCAATGTGTGTCTTGTATAAATGGGTTGTGCAAGTCAAGTGTCCACATTCAGGCATTTCTAGAATTTGAAAGCAAATACTAATTTGGAGCGTACTGTGAGTAGATCGAGATGGTCTCACTTCATTGTTTGCTTTGTTTCAATTTTGTATCAATTGACTACTAAATGTAATTGATTATGTTGGTTTCCGAATAGGAGGTCCGATGATTGTGATGTTTGATTTAGACATTGAAGTGTTACTTGAATGTGAATGAGATGAACTAAGTGTACATAACTTGATAATAAATATGTTTTGAATGAGCATCTGCATGTAAGTGAACTGTGATTCTCAACTTAATGTTGAATGCCGGACTAAGGTCCGATGATAAGTGAAAGTGATTGAATAGGATTATGCAATGTGAGTGATGCATTCCATCTCATGAATGCATAAAATATAATGGTAGTTGTGATCGGAGTAGCCACTGAAAGTAAAAAAGAGCTTAAAGCTCAGAAAGTGAAAATGAGTCTCGAGCTCAAAAGTGATTAAGAGCCTAAGGCTCACAATGTATAATGAGTCCTGTATCCCTCAAGTGGATAAGGGATAGTTAGTAATGAGCCCGGTATCCAATAGATACGGGACAATTTAGGCACTCAATCATAACAAAGTAATAAATAGAAAGTGAGTCTCATGTGCATTGCATATGTATAATATGAATGATTATGTGTATTAGATGTGAAATGTGAGATTGAATGTGAATGTGAAATATTGTGAATTATGTGTTATGTGACTGGGTGAGCAATCGATGATGGTCACTCATTGAGTTCGTAAAACTCACCCAAAATTTGTAATTATTTTTCAGGATCAGAAGAATAACTCGTTACGCCAACGGGAGTATACCTATAGCATACAAGTGAAAGATAGAGGTCGAGATCAGTTCGCGTTTACATTGCATTTCTTTAATTTGTATTGAATTGTTTATTTCGCAACTTTTGTATAAATTTGTATTTTGAGCGACTAAAGTGTTTTGTGTTGTAAAAGGGCTCAAATGGCTATTGAAAATATTGTTAACGGTATTGTATTGATTGAAAATGTTTATGAAATAAAGTGGGGCTTGAATTGGTTATGGATTTTCGCATATCGTGTTTGTGGTTTTTTAAAAAAAGTTTCTACCGAGTTTTGACTGATTGAGTACTTTAGCACGCCACCCTCGCGGGGCATGAGCTCGGACATCACCCATCGATGTCGGGTTCAGGTCTTGCAGGAGTGGGGTGCTACACCCTATGAATTAGCAACAAATCCAAGAAACGCAACAGATCCTATGCTTAACGTATATTTTTTAAGATTAGCATACAATTGGTTCTCTCTTAATACACTAAAAACAACATGCAAGTGCTCTATATACTCACTTAAATTCTTGATGTAAACTAAAATATCATCAAAGTAAACTGCCACAAATTTTCCAATGAAAGCACGTAAGACATGATTTATAAGCCTTAAGAAAGTACTAGGTGTATTAGTTAAACCAAAGGACATTGCTATCCACTCATACAATCTATATTTAGTTTTAAACGTCATTTTCCATTCATCTCCTTCTTATATGTGATTTTGATAGTAGCCATTCTTTAAATCAATCTTAGAAAACAAGTATGATTCATGTAATTCATCAAGCATATCATCTAATCGAGGGATAAGATGTTTATACTTAACTGTTATTTTGTTTATGGCTCGGCAATCTACACACATGCGCTATGTTCCATCTTTCTTTGGGCCTAAGATTACGAAAACCAAACACGGGCTAAGACTTTCTCGCAAAAATCTCTTTTGCACCAGGTCATCAATTTGTCGTATCTCCTTTGTTTCCTTGGGATTGGCAGTACAGGCAGGTCGGTTAGGAATAGTAGCCCCAGGTATGAAATCTATTTGATGTTCAATGCCTCTTAAAGGGGGTAGTCCATGTGGTATCTCTTCAAGAAAAAGGCCCTCAAACTCCTGTAATAAAGAAACAACCACATTATGCAAAGTAGGGCTAAGGACATTAGTAGAAAAATAAACATCCTTGTATATAAGTACAAGTAGTGGCTGCCTTGCAAACATAGCACTCTTAACCTCACTTTTTCTAGAAATTATATTAAATTTCTTACTTTTATCTCTTTCTTAAACACCTCTCTCTTGATTTTTCCTCTCGTCCTCACTCTCTTTCTTTTCTCTCCTTTGCTATTTTTCTTTCTTTTTCTTTTCCTCTTGCTCACTAATTTGATTTCCTCTCATTTTATACTCACTTGCTATCCTAATTAAGGTTTAAGAGGGGTTAGTACAATGATTCAGTTATTAAGTACAAAAGAGTAATAGTTTGTGTACCCATCATGTCTAACCTTCATATCGAATTGTCATAGGCAGCATAATAAAATATGTCCAACATGCATTTTAGCACATCACAAGGAACTTCATCTCTATATTTTCCAATAAAAAAAGATACTAAAACTTGCTCGGCTACCTTAATTTCTCCATATTCATTCTCCATTGCAGCTTATATGGTTTAGGACGCTTGAAGGTATCCAGTTTCAACTTACTTACTAATAAAGTACTAGCAACATTAGTACAACTTCCACTATCAATAATCACACTACAAACTTTATTTTTAATGTGGCATCGAGTATGGAAAATGTGCCTACATTGCTTCCCTTCATTTTCATCCTTAGACTGAATATTTAGTGCACGCCTTACGACTGGCATATCTCTATGCACAAGTTCTTTAACATTAACATCAGAACAGTCCTCTAATGGTGGCATTTCATCATCACTTAAATCAACACTCTTTACATCACCATTCTCCAACACAATCATAACCCTTTTGTTTGGACATTGAGAAGTAATATGACCAAACCCTTGACACCTAAAGCACTTATTATCATAAGATTTAGGAGAATATTTAGTTTCAACTTTACCTTTAGAAGCAATAACTAAATCTTTTGGCTTTATATCTCCTTTCAATTTCAAGGGTGAGTTGTTTTTTTTATCTTTCCAAGTTAACTTCTAAGAGGAGTTAGAAGTCAAACTTGATTTTCTTGATTTTTGTTGTTTCTCAACCTTAATGGCCTTATGTAGTAATTCCTCCATCTCAATTTAGTGTTGTAAGTCTACCACATCAACCATCTCTTTGTTTAAACCACCTATGAATCTCGCCATTATTGCCTTTTGGTCCTCTTCTATGTTTTCTCTAATCATAGCTAAATCTATCTCTTTGTGGTAGTTTTATATAGTATTGGACCCTTGAACCAGCCTTTGTTACTTTCTATGCAAATCTCTATAGTAATGGCTAGGTATAAAACTTTTGCACATTACCATCTTCATTTCTTCCTATGACTAAATTGGTTTCTCACCATTCCTCCTTCTACTTATCACTAATTGGTCCCACTAAACACTTGCATAATCTATGAATTCAACAGTTGCAAGTTTCACTTTCTACTCCTTGGAGTAGTTATGGCAGTCAAATTTAAGCTCAAACTGAGTAGTTATGGCAGTCAAATACATGCTTAACCTTTCTTTCCCACTCTAAATAGAGCTCGGGATCATTCTTTCCTTGAAAGGATGAAATCGTCATCTTTATGCTACCTAAATTGTTATCCCTTTTGGAAACGTCCTTCTTACCTCTTCGAAGTTGGAATCTTCATACTCTTATTCATCTTCCTTTTCCTCCTTAAACATATGCCTTCTAATGGATTTAGAAGCTGATGAAGATTGTAAATCATCCAACTTGGTGTTCAACTTCTTAAATTGTTCATTAACAGCCTTTATGAACAATTTCATATCAATTTTGTATTGTTCTCCTTCACTACTCATGTTTATAACCTGCAATAAAAAGTTAGTAGTGAAACAGAATAGGATACTCACACACTCATTCATATGTTTACACTCAAAAAAATGTAAGTTCTGCTCGTGTTTCACTTTATTTTTAGCTTTTCACGATGTTGATCTCACCATTCTTGCCTTTTTTTCCACTCAAGCTAGCCCCCCCTTTTATGTTTTTAGGAGAATCAAGACTAACAAATCAATAAGAGTAATCGGTTAGAAGATGACAAATCTTAAAAATCAAAACTTTAAAAACTTAGCTAAGGCAAACGGTAAACACAAAGAAAATAATAATGCAAAAGAATGTATTAGAACAAAAAAGAGAGGTGAACAACTTGTAATTGCTTAATCACGCATGAATCGTCTAACAAAATGAGGAGCACAAAATTATTCAAAAATTAGACAAATGATATGGAATCATTTAACCAAACTCAGAAAAGGAAAGAAAATATCATATGAATAATTATCTTAGAATACGATTCTTTCATTACAAAAGTTAATCAGATTGCAATCCTAATAGATGACTCAATCAGATGCAAGATACACAAATCAGTTCACAACGTCTCTTCTCTTCTCTTTTCTTTTCTTTTCTCTTCTTTTTTTTGTTTTGATTTTTTTAAAACTTGGTTTCCTTCTTCTTCTTTTTTTGCGAATGAAATTGATTCAAAATGAAAAGAATGATCTAAGCTTTAAAGATAGCAACAAAAGAATTGCAATGAATCTAAAACTGAACTTAGGTAAAAGAATCAATTGAAATTGCAAATCACAAGAACTCCAACAAAGGAAAAAGGAAACAAACACCAAACAATGATAACAAAAGGATAGAAACTTGATTTCTACAAATCTAAGGCTCTGATACCAAATAATACGAACCCACCAATCAACCTGCCCTATGAACTCTTAATCCATTTGTTATCCGTGCCTAGAATCCTAGATAACAAGTTTAATGTCCAGATTAGATCCTTAAGGAAGTTAAGTACTTAAAACCCCGATCTTAAGATGCCACAAAGGTTGATCACTCCTTTGATACATTATATTTGTATTCCACTAAGAACACAAAAGAGCAAGCAAAGCTTGCTGGAAAATAACTCAATTTTATTGATAGTGATGATGATCTCGTAATACATCAGATGGTCATTTAAATAGGCATCATAATATCCCAATCCTATAAGGAAAGGGTTTTCTTACCTATTCCTAGTTCAGACCAAAGCAGGAAAGACCTAAATAAGAAATGGAATTTTACTTTTGAGGATACAAATTAATCTTGAATGTGGATATCTCCTAAATTAAGGAAACAATATGATTTATCAAGACTTGAACGAAATTATTAAGAAACAAATGTTAATAAGGCCTTATTCACTCAAAAAAACGTAAATTTGGGCTTAATTAAATCAATATAACTAGCCCACTGGTTGATTGCATCTTAATTATACATATTGGGCTTCCTTCAAACCTATGCATGATGATTAGCCTTGTATCATGGATTCCAAGCTTGGTTCACCATGTACTAAGTCTTTTCCAACATCTTGTACATGAAGATAAGTAATTAATCTTGGTAATGCCTTAGCAGCTTCAATAACAACCTCCTTTTCTTTCATATCCATGATCAATCCTTGCAAAGCTTTTTTCATTCGTTTTGTTCTTACTCTAGTCATTGGGCCTCCAATTCTTTGGAATGGGGCACAAGAAAATTTGCTAACATCATCTGAAGCCATTTAGTCAATATTTTGATTCCCATCACATTGGATTAAAGAAAAATTAAATCAATCCTTGGAGAAAGAATGATGACAATGTTGAATTGCTAAATCTTATAAATATCATGTGATAACAATTCATAAAAAGATGATACTTTTTTTCATTAGATTATTAATGACTTTATATGATACAATCATATTTGTTAAATGAAATATTTATTTAAAATTTTTAAAAAGTTCAAATTGTTTAAATCGCAATAGAAATTAAACATTACAAATGTTAAAACATTTCGATGAGATTGATATGATGAGATTTAAAATTTTTCATTTATTTATAAGAAATGAGATTCTTTAGTGAACACCTTCACAACTGAAATCCATAAGAGTATGAATTTATCTAAGGAGGAATATACAGTATGAGATATTTTACAATGCAATATTTATTTCTTCTATAAATATGCCTAATATTATAACTTATCTTTAGTAGTTTCAATTAAATCAATTAGCAAGATTTTATATTAGATATGGAATGTTAAGACTTTGAAAGAGTCAAAGTTAATGATTTAGGGATGTGATGCTTAGTTAAAGTGCAGATTATCTAATAAGTTTATAAATAAATTCGATAATAAAAGGTTATGGGATATTCAAAAGGTTGGATATAATCTACAAACCTCTTAGACAAAATGTTTGTTTCAATGAATACTTGTAGGAGAATAGTTCTCAAGATAAGTAGTGGGAGTAAGATAAAATTTAAAAAGTTCAAATCTTATAATAATACATCCAATTGAAACTAGCGTCATTGTTGATACATTTGATGTATAGTTAAAAGGATATGAGACATTGAAATTTTCACTTTTATGATAAATTCAAATAGTTTGTTTTAGATATGATTGTGATTTTATCACATCTATAAGAAGGTTAATGGAAGTATAGTTGTCATCTTTAGCAAGAGTATATAGATGCATATTGCTAATAGAGAAAAATAATTCTAATTTTTAATTGTTGAAAATATAATTATCCAAGAACAACTCATATTGGATATGAAAAGATAACAACTTAATTCTAATAATTAGTTATATAGAGATAGTGTGAAAGTTGTTTACCTATTCTAAGTAAAGCATATAGATAATGTACTAAAGATATTTAGCATTTGAGATATCAGATGCTTATGAAGTACTAAAGATATCCATTATTCGATGTATGAGTTGATATTTGAGTTCAAGGTTATATGGATATTGAATTTAGAAGTAAATCCTAATTAAGGTCTATTGTACTTAGAACAATATCATTTTAAAATTGCAAAAGTTCTAATGTAGCAATGGTTGCTAAGTAAGTCATAATACATTTTTCATTTGATGGAAAGGATTATTTTGATCAATAAATTCCTTATTGAACTTGATACAGTTCCTTGTTATATTCAAGACAGTAATGTATTGTAGAACATTAGAGCCTTTGGCTATAAAAAAAGGAGCTAAGGTTTCATCAGAGATCTAACTATGTATTTGGGCAATTTCTCTTAATTATGATGATAATTAATATGAATGTTATAAGATTAAAGCAAATGCTAATAGAGAATCTTGTAAAATTCTTTTATTAAGACACTATCCCAGTAGTAGCATAATCGTCATTTAGTGATATGGTTTAAGATACTTAAATGATTATCTTAGTACAAGTAGGAAATTGTTAGTTTATGCGCTACAGCCAATCGGTTGGTTATAGTTTAGTGATAAAATAATTTAAAGGCATTCTTTATCTTATACACATTCAGATGTATATAATAAAGTCCATGAGTTAAAATAAAATTATGATGAGATCATAATTACGAGATTCGTATTGCATTCATATCTTATCCCTAAATTATTCATAGTCATTTTCTATTGATACCGAAAAAGCATAAAATGACTAGCACAAATTATTTTTTTCTTATGAAGGAATTAGTCAAATCTATGGGCTAAAGTATGAAGATACTTAAACAAATGTGTGGGCCCTTATTAAAGAACAAGTTCCCTGAATTGACCCCATATTAAAAATCCATTTGGAGAATTACTTGTATGTCTTTAAAAATTCTCATTGTGATGATTGTATAAGTGATCATTTGACTTAAGATCTCCAAAGTTATCTTGTAGAGGGATTGCTATATTTGATACTACTTATGACCTATTATAGATAAAGGTAGCTCAGTTGGTAGTCATTGGACATAGTATAAACTATATAGAGATAGTTGAGTGATCAATATAGAATTTTATCACCTTAAGGTAATTAGGAAGAATGTTTCATTGTTCTCGATTAAAATTGATTTAAAAAATTCATGGCTAAGGTGAATGACACTTTGTAAGGTAGTTAATAAATATCATTAATTAAATAAATTACTAATGGTAGAGAACTAACATGATTAGACTTAAAATAAAATAGACATTAATTTTATGCTTTATGTCCAATCGAAAGATTATATGATAAAATGATTGAATTATACAAAAAAATTGTGCACAAAAGGTTAGTCTTTCAAAATTACTTTGACATTCCTAAATATTTGATGGTTATGATGTATTGCTAGATGCTAATCTTGATATATAAATATAAATTATTTAATTAGAGAATTAAAGATAAATTAAAGGACTTTAATTTTTCTAATCCTAAATATGATTATAAAGTTTTAGAAACTTTATAATTAAATATGAAATATTTAATAAATAAGGCTCAATATGAGTTATTAGATCTTAATTGGGCATAACTATTATTTATTATGATTTATGTGTTAATTATTTTATAAAATTTAAAGTGATCTTGATTTTTGAAAAATTACAACGTAATTATTTAGCTACACATAAGATCGAATCCTGGCTCAATTTCTTTACATTGAGAACCTAAACATTAAGCTTTACTTTAAAAAGAGTTTTTAAGCAAAAAGAAAATAGAACATCAATTTATATAGATATACATGTCACAATGCAACAAGTTAGAAGGCAAATTTCATAGAGTAGAAGCTTGATAACCCTTTTAAATTACTTTCAATTTCACCCAAAAAAAATTTAATGATATCTGAATGTTTCTTTCTTGTAATGGAGTGTCCAAATCAATTTTCTTTCAGCAGCTTTTATTGATTTTTGCTACAATTGATATTCAAGATAAGACATAATTTGACATGAAAATATAAATAATTTGACATCAAAATATAAAATGAATAACTCCTAAAATAAAGAAATGGAGGGAAACTTATCTTTTGTTACTAATGCTTCACTCTCCTAAAACATATTCCTCTTACGAAGAATGCTAGTTATTTACAGAAGACGTGACTTTGCCTCATTCAGAATGCCTCGTTAGTTCAGCATTCGTAAGTTAGACCTTCAGTCAAAATGGAATTAGAAATTTTAGTGGGTTTACGTTTTCTAGATATCATATAAGTCATTAAACCAATTGCATGATCAATTTAAATATGTTGCTTTATCTCTAAACTAAGATCTTTTCACTTGAAACTTCATTTTTTTTGGTTTATTCTTATCATTGTTGCTGTCTTTACGATAGTAAAAATTGCCACATACATGTCATGAATTTTCTATTACAAGTATATGTTATCATAATAAGTAATATATATAATAATGAAAAGAGTGTCTCATCGACAATTGTGATTATTAATTATTAAAATTAATTTAACTCTTTATTTATTTGAATAAAAAAAGACTGTAATTGATTAAAAATATAATTTAAAAGCAAAGAATGTTAAAAAAAATAGAGAGCCAATATTAAATTATTGTAGGACTTTCGATTTCAATGAGATTGATGACCTATCTTACTCAATTAATTCATGTTTCCTATGTTATCAATAAAATTTTCTAATGTGAATACTATTCATTTCAAGCATCAATAACGTATTTCAACAAGTTAACCACATCTTTGTGATAACTATGAACCTATGAAATTTATTAAGCATAAGAAATTCATATAATTTCATAAATATCTTTATCTTATGGGAATCATATGCAAGTTCAATTAACATCCAATTCAATTATTATTTCTTAATTTTACAATGCATAAATTCTACTTATGAAATACTCTAAACTTAATATTTTGCTAGTCTATGCGCAAAAGACAAAATAAAGTAAGCAAATCAAATGATAAACAACTAGGACATAAAATATACATACAAAGTTTTGAACAAATTAATCAACATCATCCTAAAAGACTTCACAAAATCAATAGCTCACACAAAACTTAAAACATCATAATTTTGTATATTTTCATCTTAATTCACAATTTCGTCTCACCTTAAACCCTTTGAGTGTTGTTTATGTCTAGTCTCTAGTTTTCAACCATTAAGGCTCATTTAAGTTTATGTAAACATGTGATTTCGAAGATAATCTTTTAAGATTTCATATGCTTACTTCTCATGTAACTCTCCACTATTGTTTTCAATTCATAGCATCAAGGATCATTTGGACTTTGTATTCTCTTGTAATGTAGCAAGATAATATATATCAATTCAAATAGATGCACTCATAATCATACAATTATTTTAGGTAACTTGTTCGCAAACTCCTCTAAATTTGTTATTGTTCACTTTGAGCTTGCTAGCCTTCTATTTTCATGTTCATATTGAAGACCCACCCTTAAACTTGATTTTTTTAATTATTGAGCTAATGGGATGTAGCTTTTTTTTCTTTCTCCCTAACTATTACAGAGCATTGCAATACGTAATTACTCCATATATGTCATATTATAATCAT
>JAOQMP010003842.1:0-13667 GCA_027563575.1 Erythroxylum pedicellare
AGACGTGGGATAATTGGCGAACTTCTCTTCAACGTTGGTGGGCATCAACTTTTCAACAAATGCTGCATTTATACTTTCAACAAATGCAGCATGTTGCGGCTCTTCAACAAATGCTGCATGTTGCGGCACCGAAAGGAGCCGCAACATTGGAATGGAGTCCCTCCATGTAAGAGGGACTCATCTCCAACACGGATCTGTACTCGAATTCAGTGGAAGATCAGGAGACTGTGCGTTGTCGTTTGGAGTGCCAAGTAATCGGATTGTCACCAAGGTAAATGATATGGGCCGAAGTCGATACACGATCATCTGCATTTCCTGCCCAATCGGCATCACTGAATGTTCATAGTGATAATGATGAGGATCGTCGTAGTAGGAGACCATGTGTGATAGTGTGCTTGAGATATCGTAAAGTCCTTTTTAACTATTGAAAATGACCTTTCATTGGTTTGTGCATAAATTAGGAAAGTTTGTTAACAGCGAATGCAACATCCAGTCGAGTGATTGTCAAGTACTGTAGGCACCAAGTATTTGTTTGAACAATGTTGAGTTAGCGGAAGCCGTCCCATCATTTAGCTTGAGTGTTGCAGTAGTGCCGAGTGGAGTGGTAGTAGATTTTGCGCCTGCCATGTCAAAACGAGTTAGTAGATCACGAATGTACTTATGTTGGCATAGGAAGAGACCCTTTGTAGTCGGTATTATTTCAATGCCAAGAAAGAAGTCCGGAGTGCCCAAGTTCTTCAGAGAGAAGCGATGTGACAAATCATTAATAAGCTTGGAGACAGCCGATGGTGAATTACCAGTAATTAGTAGATCGTCCACATATACCAGAAAGTAGATGGTAACGTTGTCGTTTTGATATATAAAGAGTGATGAGTCGGACTTGCTTATAATGAATCCAAGTGTCAACACGTAGGACTTCAGCTCAATGTACCAAGTCGACGGTGCCTGACGGAGTCCATATATAGCCTTTTGGAGTTTGCAGACGTGAGATGGATATTGTGGATGAATGAATCCCATAGGCTACTTCATATAAATCGTTTCAGTCAATGTCCCTTGGAGGAATGCATTGTTAACATCAAGGTGATGTAACGCCCAACGGTTAGATAAGGCAATAGTAAGAATTGTCTTGATCGTCGGATGTTTTATGACCGGCGCAAATGTCTCCTTGAAGTCAATTCCAGGACTTTGATGAAAACCTTTTGCCACCAACCGAGCTTTGTACCTGGAAATAGAACCATCAGGATTACGTTTAGGTCAAAAAATCCATTTGCAACCTACTACATTTTTTGCTTCATTGGCCAAGACTAAAGACCATGTCTGATTGTCTATTAGTGCATTGTATTCGTCAACTACTGCTTGCCACTAATGCGGGTGTTTATTCGCCTCAGAGATACAAGTTGGTTCAATCATGTCAGGGAGGGGATGTTTGGTTACTGTGTATATGTGTTTAGGTTTGTGGATGTTGTTTTTGGAGCGTGTAAGCATTGGATGAGTGTTTCTGGGGTTGAGTTGGAGGTTGTATGGAGCTGATTTGAGTGTTTTCGGGTGCCGGTTCAGAATCGTCGGAAGGGGCAGCCTTTGTAGTTGGTGCCGCAATGACCTGCTGAGTTGTAGTGGATTGAGGGGTGGCGGATCGTCAACTGGATGAGGAGTCCAAGTGGTGTATGGGGGCTGGTGGACTACTGTGCGAGGTTTGCGAAGGGTGAAGTCGTATGGGTGCGGTAGTAGGGATGTGATGGTCGTTGGATGTTGGTGGTATGGGTGGGGTGTGCGGTTCAGATAGGGAATGGTAGGGAAATTAATCTTCAACAAAGGTAACGTGTCGGGATACATAGACTCTGTTTGTATTCGGATCAAGGCAGTAATAAGCAAATTGTGAGAGAGAGTACCCAACAAAAATGCAAGGAATGGATCGATTGTCGAGTTTGTTTTTTGTGTATGGTTTTAGACAAGGAAAACATAGACAGCCGAAGGAGTATAGGTGGTGGTATGATGGGGTTTTTTGAAAAATTATCTCGTATGGTGTTTTCATTTGGAGGGATTGGGTTGGTAAGCGGTTAATTAAGTAGACTACTGTGGTTACTGCATAAGACAAGAATTTGTGGGGAAGGTTAGATTGGTGACGAAGTGTTCGAGCTGTCTCGACTATGTGCCGATGTTTTCGCTCAGAGAGGCCATTTAGCTCGGGTGTATAGGGTGGGATCGTGAAGTGAGATATTCTGTTGGTAGATAAAAATGTCTTAAGTTTCTGAAATTCTCCACCATTGTCATTATATAAAGTTGTGATTTTGTGTTTGAAAAAAATTTTGACCATGGATTTAAACTGGATAAAAACTTTGTAGACATCAGATTTATTGCGAAGTGTATATAGCCAAGTAAATCGGGAATAGTGATCAATGAAAATAACGTAGTAAAGACTCTTATCTAAAGCAGTTACAGGAGCAGGTCCCCACACATCGCTGTAGATGATTTGGAGAGGCCTTTCACTTATAAGATGCGAGCTTGAGAAAGGGAGCTTTTGGCTCTTCGAACATAGACACGACACACACGCTTTTGAAAAAGAATTGCAGTTAATCTTAAGTTTGGAAAATAGATGACTCATTACTTTTTTTGATGGGTGATCTAAGACATGATGTAGGATTTCGGGACTGGGTTGGATGTTAGCATGGAGTGCAATCGGTTTTGAGCTTGAAAGTGATAGTTCATAGAGATCATTGCGACATGAACCCTGAAGGAGAGACTGCCACGTTCGAAGGTCCTTCACCTGAAATTTTTGGGAAAAAATTCAACAGATACGTCATTAGTTTTGCAGAATTTTCTAACCGAAAGTAAGTTACGAACAATAGTAGGAACACATAAGACACCATTGAGATAGTATGGTTTTGGTTGGATAGAGGTAATGATTTTACTGGTGTGACTTATATCCTAATTTGAACCATCACCTATTTGTAGCTGCTCGCAGCCATCATATGGGGAGCATAGAGTCAAATTGCGAAAGTCATTTGTGACGTGATGGGAAGCTCCTGAGTCCAGTAGCCAATTTGTATTTTGTTGCGCTGGTTCTGTGGTGATATGATGAGTCGATGCCATGACGCGCTTAAGTTTACGGCAATTTTTGACCATGTGACCAGGAAAGTCGTAGAATTGGCAGACCGGTGTGCTTGGGGAGATTGGACGTTGAGTCCATTGTCTGGGCTGTGCAGGGGTGCGGTTTTGTTGGTGCTGAGCAGGGACACAATTTTGTTGCTGCAGTTGCGGGAAAGAGGCACGAGCTCCAAGCTGTGCCGACTGTGCTCCTCGGCGTGGTTTGCTTGTCTGGGAGATGCGGTTTGCAGCATTAACAGAGGGAATTGTAGTGTTGGTTTGCCGTGCTAGATATGTTTCGTGATCCACCAACTTGTCATATAGATCCGCAAATGAGATAGGAGTTTCTCGTGTACGAACTGCTGCACTTATCTCTCAATATTCGTGGCCTAATCCATTTAATGTATGGATGATTAGATCTGTTTCTTCGACAGGGCTGTTGATGATTGCTAGTTCATCAGTGACTGCTTTTATTTGTTGCAGGTAATCACACATCTGCATATCTCCTTTTGAGAAATTGATGAGTCGCTCTTTAAGTGACATGACTCTTGAGCGAGAGTTGTTGGCGTATGCTTTGGTGAGCAGGTCCCAAGCATCCTTCGATGTTTTCACGGAACTAAGCATTTCGTGGAGTGTCTCATGAACGGAAGCCATAAGGTGAGCAAGGATCAGTTTGTCCTGCCTTGTCCAGGTGGTGTGGCCGGCTGCTTCTTGTGGCGGGCAAACCTTAGTTCCATCGACATATCCGGTGAGTCCGTAGCCGATGTGAATTGCTTCAACTTGGATACGCCAAGCTGCAAAATTGTTTCCTGTTAGCCTCGGCATAACAGGTGAGGGTAGTATGATAACTACTTTTTCTCCTTCTCCGGTGGGCAGTGTTGTGGCATTTGAGGCTGTTGACATTTTTTTTCCTTTTTTTGGATCAGTGACGTTAAGTCGTAGATGGCTCTGATACCATATAAGAGAAACGTTTAACAGTAGAACTTGTTTCTATATTTTTGTATATCTTAATCAATACATCGGTAGTATATTTATAGGTAAAGAGATGTCGAGTAAGTTAGGGTTGTACATAAAGGAAGTTAGGATTGTACATGGGAGATAGGAAAGTTTGTTATAACAGACTAAGACCGATTTTAATCTTATCTTATCTAGTTAGGAATTCCATCTATTAGCTTTGACCTCTGTTTCCAATACACTTCATTTTGCAACAACAGGTTACTATACTATTTTTCTGTAAAGTGCAGTAATTCCATATTTAAAGTACATTGTTTTCGTAAGAAAGCCAAATGATGTTTTATTGCTCGAAGATGATTGCGATATTCCTGATGATGCGACTTTGCCCATGATTGTAAGTATTGAGAACAAAATATGAGCCGATCTTGAAGAGATTCAAATGTACCATCTGTCCACCCTCTGCTTACCATCTACTTACAATCGACCTCAAGAGTCCACATTGTTTCAAACTAAAATCGTTTCTACACATATCTCTTTAATCGAACACCTAGTGATAGAAATAGTGGAAGATGACTAGAGGATTTTGCTCGTAAAACAAAAATTTTGGCCATCGAAAAATTTAAGGACCGTGAAGGCGTTCCCACTGAACGATCCAATATTTCCCTCACTGTGGCAAAATCATCCCTACGGTTCTCCCAAGTAAATTGTGGACCCTTGAAACCCAAATCATGAAGATGACTCTCAGAGAGAACTGTTCAAAATCCCTCCATCAGGAATCTAAGTTGAGAGTTAGTACCTTGTTTCTCTAATAGAAACATAATGTCATTGAAATCTCCTATGACACACCATGGTAGAGTTAACTGAAAGGAAAGTGATCTGAGCAAATCCCAGCCTTGTAGCCTATTGCTTAGTTCTGGAAAGCCGTAGAAGCCTGTTAAATGCCACCATTCCATTCCTTTGATTATAACCTTAATATCGATGTGGTGACTAGAGTAACTTATCAATAGAGCCATTTTTTGTTCTTTCCACATCAACACTATACCTCCACTTATACCCACTGGATCAACAATAAAAATACCTCTAAACTCCAATGTTGTTTTAATCTATAAAACTCTTTCTTTTTTAATTTTTGTTTCCATAAGAAAAATAAAATTGGGTTTCTTGTCAGACACAAGGTCCTTTAAGACCCGAGCTATTCGTGGGTTCCTAAGCCCCCGATAGTTCCAATTTAATGTAATCATAGCTCTAGGTGGGCCTGGGAACCAGAACCCAACATTTGCAAGTTTTTTGGCTCGATTGCACTGTTGACCGAACTCACCTCCACATTCATTGGCTCATACCCAGACTTAGAGGCCTCTTGTAAATGTCGTCGTTTAGGATCTGTTACTATGATAGTATCCGTGATCATCTGTATTGAAGTTGCTGCATTCACAGTATATATTGTTTTCAACGTAGTAGAGTTCTGATACTGCATGCAGTTAATAGTTGATCCACTTCCTATCTTATCATCACCGTATGGATTTGAAATTTAAAATCCACGAATCTCAGTTGCATTATTGTTTTGTCCTAAATCAGTGTGGATCCCTTGTTGCTGGTCAGCCATCGTCCGTTTTTCTAGAAATCTGACATCCTTTCCCAGTATAAGGTCGTTCTTTGATCGCAGCCATTTAGCTCCAACTTGAGTTTGTCTCTTTGAATAAACTTTTAGCCAAAGAACATAGGCGAACTTTTCTCTAGGGAACTTCGGGTATTCATAAAGAAGGCAACAGAACTGATCTGTGTCCCATTATACCACAAAAATAGCAAAAAGTATTCAGACGTTCATACTTAAAATCCAAACATGCGTTCTCTCCTTTTGGTCGTTTGATAAACAATTTTCTTTTCAGTGGCTTTCGAATATCAATGGCCACTCTGATACGCATAAAATCACACTATATACGTAAATAATTACGTGGGTCAGATTCAGTATATTCTCCAATGTAATTTCCTACATCGCCGGTGATTATCTCTGACATAAAGCCGTTTGGAACATTATGTATTTAGACCCATAATTCCAGTTTCACCAACACTATTTGACGAGGATTCTCATGGGGTTGTAATACATGTAGCAGAAGAGGAGTCTGCTAATAATTCCAGGGTCCATCCTTGAGTACTCTTTCAACTTCAAGATGATGGAAGAATTGGTTGCCCAAAGTAATATATAATTTTAAGTTTGAAGGATGAGGCATTGGTCTCATTTGTTCTAACTCTATGGATATATAGTTTATACGATTGCAATTCTTCTTTACTTGTGATATCAATTCCCTTTTACAGTAATAGTTGTGGATGGACTAACATACTTATCTCTACAATTAATCTTTTCTTTTAATTATTTAAAAGACAGAAAATAGGAATGTGTTAAGCTTTAAGAAAATCTCTAATTTAACCATTAAGCTAAATTATCACAAGCACAATTTTAGCATTTGGTCATCGTATGTTCAACGTATATTTCATATAATTTGTTAATCAATTGTTACAACAATAATAATAGCAAAAATAATAATGTTCGAGTAGGAATTTCGTTAAAAGTGTAGGTTGGGGAAGTCCAGCTTTATCTCTGGCTAATGGAGAAGTTGTTTTTGATAGATTTATAGGGAAAAAAAGTTTTTTTTAATAGTTGAAAGAAACTAATAAGCAAATATATAAACAAATAAATGCATAACATAAAAATAAATTAAAGTTAAAATTAAATAAATAAACATATAAGAAATAAAATAAATAAGCAAATAAAACAAATAAGTAATCGAGAAAATCAAATAACTATGAAGTAAATAGATAAATAACTAAAGGAATAATCGTTATAAACAAAAGTGTTTAAGCTAATTAATAAATACAAGAATCAAAGAAAAAGGTTCAAAAAACTTATGAAACAAGAAGGATCCCTCTATGTAGGGTCCATTACTCGTATTCTAGTTACCAAAGTTTCCTTTCAAAGACCAAGTCCTTAGTAAGCTCTAGTAGTGTCATATCTTTCCTGATCATCTCCCCTCAATTCTTCTTAGGTCTTCCTCTATTTTTCTTACAGTCCTTAAGTACAATCTTTTCGCATTTTCTTGATGTGGCGTCAAGATACCTCCTTAATGTGACATCAAGATATCTCCTCTTAATATGTCTGAACTACTTAAGCGTTGTTGCTCTCATTATACTATCAATGTTAGCCATCTCCAACTATTCTATTATCACTTCATTCTTGAACTTATCTCGTCTTGTTAAAATGCACATCTAACAAAATATCTTAATATGTGTCACTATTAACTTATAACTATGTGTTTATTTTATAGGCTAACACTCTATCTCATAGAGCATGAGTAGCCTAATTGCTAAACGGAGGAATTTACTTTTAGCTTGAGTGACAGGTTACTGTCAAATAAAACTCATGAGGCGATCCTCTATTTTAGCTATTCTAATTGATATGGTGAATTATATTGTCATCTATCTCATCACTACTTTGGATGATAGATCCAAGCTACTTAAAATAATCTTTCTGTAGTATAACTATATAACCAATCTAAATCTTCACACCTGCTGTAACCTTGTGATATGAAAAGTTACACTCTAAGTATTTAATCTTAGTGTTGCTCACTTTAAAGCCCTTAAATTCTAGCATATTCCTATATATCCATTAAATCCCCTCTTATAATAAATTTCTCATTAGGGGGAATTTACTGAATTACCACATGTAACTCTTCCTAAATTGGCACTTAAGTTGTTCTTTCAATCCTAATTAGGGTGTATAAGCATAAATCACATTGATAACAATATGTTTTGCTACAATCTCTAAAGGCAATATCATATTATTGGTCCTCTTTACCCCCACAACATGATGTTTGAGTTCCTTGATAACTAAGATTCCTATACCATTCTTTTTCCCAAAACACCCTAAAAAACAAAGTTTGAACCTTCTAATCTCTATTGTTTTAGTCATCATCCACTTTAACTCTTGAATACACGATATATTGTTGGAAATGTCCGTTAGAGAAGGTTCCAACAGAACATTACTTCTTTAACTAATAGCTTATTTGTAGGAGAATTATTAAGGATCTCAAATCAGGATTCTTTCTATATTAGTTTTTCTTCCAAAAACAGCTGGTTGTGGTTCCCTATATATATGTGTATGATGTAAACAAAAATCTATGAGAAAGAATAAAAAGAAGAGACAGAATATTAGCTATCATGGATGCCGGTCTCAATTGATCAAACCACATAAATTCTTATTTTTTGTTTCTCTCAAATCTTCATGGTATCAAAGGAGGTCGATCAATAAACAACGACATCTATGATAGAAACTGGAGTCACAAATAGAGGATCATCTTTATTAGAAGCTCTTAAAGAATAGGAGACCATTCTTAATATTGGCCAAAATTGGATTGAGAGCTCGTCCTCCCAATTCACAGTTGAGAAGATGAATAGAAATAATTTTAGAGAGTGGGCACAATCAATCAGATTTGTTATTGATGGAAAAGGGAAGATCGGGTATCTTACTAGGGAGGCAAATAGACCACCCTTTGTCGATGCTACTACCCTACGAAAGTGGAGGTATAAGAACTCGATGGTGATTGCATGGCTAGTCAATTCAATGAAGCCATCCATTAGGAAGACCTATCTATTTCTACCTACAGTGAAAGAGGTATGGGATGTTGTTAAGAGAACATACTTAGATGTTGAAAACGCCTCCCAAATTTTTGAAATTAAAACATGGATGTGGTAGATGAAACAGGGAGAGAGGGAAGTGATCAATGTGTTTATGGCAGGAGCTTGATCTAAGTACTAAAGAAGAATGGGAATGTCATCAGATAGTGTAAGGTATAAGAAGAAAGTTGAGAATGAGAGGGTGTTTGAGTTCTTTGTTGGGCTAAACCATGAACTAGATGATGTATGAGGGATAATTCTTGGACGAAGTCCTTTACCCACATTACAAGAAGTCTTCATAGAAGTGAGAAAAGAGGAGATTTGATGGCGAGTTATGCTGACTAGAAGCATCCGAACTGAACTAGAAGAAAAATCAGCACTGGTGTCTCATAGATCATACATAGGGAGTGGACCAAGTGTGACTCGTGGTTCCAATAGAGGGCCTGGTCCAAATCAGCAAAAGAAAAAGTCAAGATGTGATCATTGCAAGAAACCAGGTCACTTTAAGGAGTGTTGGCATATCCATGGCAAACCAGCAAATTGGAAGCCTAAACAAAATAGAAACCATGGCTGTCAGGATATAATAAACCAAGAAGAGAAGAACAGTCAACCTAGGGTGAAATTTAGTCTCAAGAAGTTGGAGAAACTATATGAGGTCTTTACCTTGTTTCAAATTTCAGGTCAGCCTTCTAATAATATTCCTTCCAAGTCCCTAGCTCAAAGAGGTAATTTTCTAAATGTGTTAAATACTAACTAGAGCACAAGCATCTTGGATTATTAACTTTGGTGCGTCTGATCATGTGACTGGTGCATATCAATTGTTTACAACTTACTCATCTTATGATGAAAATTTGAAAGTAAAGATTGCAGATGCGTCACTTTCATCTATTGCTAAGAAAAGGAGTATTCGTATCTCTAATTCTATTGCCTTAGAACCTATTTTACATGTCCCAAAATTGTCTTGCAATTTGTTATCTGTTAGTCAATTGACAAAAACCTCAAACTGCTCTGCTAAGTTCCTTGCCTCTCATTACATCTTTCAGGATCTACCATTGGGGAAGACGATTAGCAGTGCTAAGGAGTGTGAGGGACTATAGTATTTTGAGGAGACTACTTCAAATAACTAGAATGCTTTTTATGTATCTATCTCTAAAACTAGTGAAATTATATTATGGCATTCTAGGATGGGTCATCTGAATTTTCATTATATGTAACAATTATTCCCTTCTATTTTTGCTATTAAAAGAGCATTTGATTTTCGTTGTGAAATTTGTGAGTATGCCAAACACCAACATATAACTTTTCCCACAACCAATTACAAACCATCAAGGCCATTTACTATGATTCATAGCGATTTGTGGGGGTGCTCTCATATACCCAACTGATCAAATACAAAGTGGTTTATCACATTTATTGATGATCATACCTATGTTTGTTGGAGCTATCTCTTATGTGATAAAACAAAAGTTTGGATAGTGTTTATCAACTTTCATTCCATAATCCAAATCCAATTTCATACAAAGATTCAAATCTTGCATACAGATAATAGGATTGAATATTTTAACCAAACCTTAGGAGCTTATCTTCTTGGGCATAGTCCATCAAAGCTTATATATGGACACTACTCAGCAAAATGGGATTGTTGAAAGGAAGAATTAACACATCCTTGAGGTTACACAAGTTCTACTTTTCCCTACCAAAATGCTAACTAAGTTTTGGGGGGATGCTATCCTAATTGTTACATATCTCGTTAATAAAATGCCTAGCAAAATTTTATCATTTGCCACTCCACTAGACAAATTCAAAAACATTTTCCTACATCATGACTTAACTTGAATCTCCCTCTTAAAATATTTGGATGTACAACCTTTGTTCATGTTCACTCTCATCATCATACTAAATTAGACCCTCATTCCATCAAATGTGTCTTCATCGGGTATTCTCATACTAAAAAAGGGTATAAATTTTATAACCCAATCACTCGAAGGATGTTTGTTACCCTTAATGTTACCTTCTTTGAAACTATGCCCTATAAACCGAAACCTTCGCTTCAAGGGGAGAGTTCAAGTGAAGCTCAGTTTCGAACCGCACTGTACCACCAAAATCAAATGCTAGGGAAGTTGCAAAAGAAAAAAGGATAACGAGATACCAGTTTACTCACGAAGGGTGAAATCAAAGCCCTAGGAAGACCCCACACCTAAAGCACCACATGAGTCGGGTCCCTTAGAAGATCCAACCAACCCAAAGCTACCTTCAAATCAAATAATAGAATCTAAACCAAATGATATGCGTTGTCTATTACTCTTCGATAAAAACCACGATCATGTACTCCACACCGTATCTCAAAGTTTGTATCTTATAATATCTTGTCTAAAACATGTCATGCTTTTAACATTAACCTGGATAGGATTAGAATCCCAAAAGATGTCCGCAAATCCTTGGAAGTGCTTGAATGGAATAAGGCAATGATGGAGGAAATGAAAGCTTTGAAAAAAATGGAACATGGGATGTGGTAGAATTACCAAAAGGAAAAAGAATTGTGGGCTGTAAATGGGTATCCACTGTAAAATATAAAGTTGATGGCTTAGTGGAAAGATATAAAGCAAGGCTAGTTATGAAAGGATTTACTCAAACATATGATGTTGACTACACAAAGACATTTGCACTAGTGAAAAAACTAAACATTATCTAAGTCGTCCTATTTCTAGTAGCTAATTTAGACTCGCCCTCGCAGCAATTGGACATCAAGAACACTTTCTTAAATGGAGAATTAGAGGAAGAAGTCTTCATAGTGGAACCCCAGGATTCTGTGAGAAGGGTGAAGAAAACAAATTTTGCCAGCTGAAAAGATCTTTGTATGAATTAAAACAGTCTCCAAGAGAATGGTTTAATAAGTTTACAAAAGTAATAAAAGGACAGAGATATCAACAAGGACATTCAGATCACACAATGTTCTTCAAGCACTCTAATAATGGGGAAAAAAACGATTATGGCCATATATGTTGATGATATTGTATTGATAGGGGATAATACACTAGAGATGAAGAGATTAAAGGAAGTTTTGGCCACTAATTGGAGATAAAATATTTGGGTCAGATGCGTTATTTCCTAGGAATGGAAGTTGACAGATCAAGAAAAGGAATCAGTGTTTCACAAAGAAAGTATGTCATTGATCTCTTGAACGAAATTGATATGCTCGGGTGTAGGCCAAGTGACACTCCAGTTGAAGCTAAAAAGAGACTAATACATGTTGGGAAACCAGTTGATAAAGAGAGGTATCAAATACTAGTAAGGAGATTGATTTACCTGTCAAATACTAGACCAGATATTGCTTTTATTGTAAGTCAGGTGATACAACTAGCCTGCGCAATGGAGTTCCATGCCTTACACATCAACATAACAAGCTACACATGCCAAGTGGTCCAATTACAACGCAACAAGCTTCAAGGCTTAAACAAGCAATGCAAGTTTTTATTCAAGCCCAAATCACAAATCAAGTACATGAGGAGGCCGAAATATCCACAGAGGAACACCAAGATATGCCCAAGCTTGTGACTTTATTAGAGGAGACGTTGGAAGAGGCTATCACTTAGCCATTTATGCACTTTTTTTAATAATTTAGGGCTTGTTATTTATTATCTCTTATTTTAGGCCCAAGGACTTCTTTATGGGTTGTTCGTTTAGTTAGTAGCATGTGCTTTATTTGTTTGGGTTATTTTGAGACTTATTTGTTTTAATGTGTTTAGCTCATTCCTAAAAGGACTTGGATCAGATTATGTTCAATAGGCTAGATACTCATAAATTTGTTAGGATTAGCCTAGTTTCATTAAATGGGATGGCAAACCCATTCCTATTAGGGTTAGGACTTGGTCAAGGGTATTTATACCTTATTATATCCTTGTAACCCTAGATTGGATGATTAATAAAATTTGAGAATTGAGTTCTTCAAAGGAGGCCTGAATGTTGTGACGCCCTAATACCCCCTGGGAGGATATAGGGGCGCCACGCAAACAACATATCATACATGCATACAGAATTGAGACAAAACCAAAACATACGAAACATTCATCATAATTTCGAAAACCAGCCTGAATTAAGGTTATTACAAACCTTGAAACAAAAGTTCAAGAGTTGCATACATTAGATACAAGTCCAAAAACAAACTCAAAATACATTTAAAACATGACAAATTTCAGACTCCTTTAACTATTGCGATTGACTTGTCCCATACCCTATGTCCTTCTCTCTGAAAGTACAGGGGCAAATCCACCATGCTAAGCATATAGCTTAGTGAATAATAACTAAACTATGCTTAATCGACAGATATAGAGTCATATTATACATAAGCATCTCAAAATACTAAAACTCGGAATAGAATATCATTTACTTGATTTTTCTTCAAATTCTTCAACAATGAGAGTGATGATGAATAAGGTGCAGTGATGGTTGAAGAAGCAAGACTAGCGAGAGAAAAGCAATTAACAGTTGGACCAACTTATTTGTGTTGCAAAGGACATTACTGCTATAAGAATCCAAAGTAGTGTTTCGGTGATGAGGAAAACAAAACCCATCCAAACCAAAGAACAAACAATGAGCTTCATCTTTCTCCACTTGATTATGTGTTTTATTAACACATTGACATATGGCCCCATTGCATGGCTCCTATTTGCCTTTCATGCAAGCTACCACATGTCTCCAACATCTCAGGCCACTTGTCACACATAAAGAAGTGCTACATATCCAATTACCATTGGTCTATTTTTCCTAAGGTCTCCAAATTTCCAGAAAAATTCCTAAAATTCTCAAAAATTCTGAAATAATACAAATAGTCTCCGAATAAAATTTCCACAATTTATTCGCATTTTATAATTTCATTTTACTCGGAAAATGTCATGAATGCATGTTGTATGTGTCCAAAATGCTTATACACAATAAGCAAATATTCAAATATGCAAAGCATA
>JAOQMP010003915.1:0-13664 GCA_027563575.1 Erythroxylum pedicellare
TGATAGGCACTCAGTCACAACAATAAGAACGAATATGAGTCTCATGCATATAGCATTATAAGACTAAATTTCTTTGATTAATTTGCAAAGTTGAAATGAGTGATAAAGTGATATGAGCTGTCTGTTATATTGAACTGTGTGATTATATGATATCCCATGATATGTGAAATAACAGGAATATAAATGTGATCTAAATGAATATCTGTGACTTATGTGATATGTGTATGTGATGTGAAAACATCAATGATTGTTTACTCAACTAAGTTTGCAAAACTCATCAAAATTGCAACGTGACTTTTTAGGTTTTATAAAGCTCTCTAGAAAGGCATCGAGTAAGAGTTTCAGGTCGGGATCAGTATGCGCCTGCATATGTATTTCTTTATGTTGTCTTGAAAGTGTAGTCTTTAGTGTTGTATCAGAATGTAAAGACATTATGAATGTTAGTAATTTGTCTATATCTGAAATGGGCCCAAATGGCTGTTGACTACTAATGTTTGTAATAATTGTATTTGTGAATGAAAAATGTTTTTAAATAAAGTGGGGCTGATTTAGTTATGGATTTTCACATATCGTATTTGTGGTTTCAGAAAAAGGGGTTTATATCGAGTTTTTGACTGAATGACTATTTTAGCATGCCACCCTTGTGGGGCATGAGCTCAAACATCACCCATCAATGTCGGGGTCGGGTCTTGCGGGAGTGGGGTGCTACATCTTGGTTCCTTGGCTTGAGCAATAGCTCCATTATTGTCACAATACAAAAATATTGAGTTTACAATGCTCAGAACCACTCCAAGTTTGATAATGAACTTCTTGATCCAAACAGCTTCTTTTGCTGCTTCCGCGGCTGCAATGTACTCTGACTCGGTCATTAAATCTGCAGTCGCTTCTTATTTGGAACTCTTCCAACTGAGTGCTCCACCATTCAGTGTGAAAGCATAACCTGACTGGGATTTGGAGTCATCTTAGTCAGATTGAAAACTGGAATCCTTCTATCCTCTCACTACGAGATCTCCATTTTCATATATAAAGAATACATCTGTATTCCTTCTCAAGTACTTTAGGATATTCTTGACAACCACCTAGTGACAGTCACCAGAATTCGATTGATATCTACTTTTAACACTTAGAGCATACAATATATCGAGTCTTGTACATAACATAGCATATATGATTGATCTTATTGTCGAAGCATACGGGATCATACTCATACGAGTCCTTTCATCTTACGTCTTGGGACACATAGATTTTGAGAGTTTTATCCCATAGGTCATAGGAAGAAACCCTCTCTTGGATTGCTCAATGTTAAACCTCTTTAGCACTTTATCTATGTATGTAGACTGTGAAAGACCTAGCAACTTCCTTAATCTATCTCTATAGATCTTTATTCCTAATATATAAGTTGTTTCTCCAAAGTCTTTCATGGCAAAATTCCAGGATAACCAAATTTTGATTGACTGCAAACTTGAGACATCATTTGCTATTAGTAATTATGATTCCCTTCCTGCACAGAACACAAAGGAGAACAAAGATTAGTAGGATCTATGTAAGTATTTCCAACGATTAGTAGGATCTATATAAATATCTCCTAAGTGTGCAAAATGCCACTGAGGCAAGGATTCTAAGGTTATATATTCCTTGACATGAGTTATGGGTTTAAGCTCCCTTTTTAACTTATGCCCATCCTTACTGTTGATAAGTCCTAAAGCTTCACATGTTTTTCACCAAATTATCACCATAAGCCTTAAATACTTCCTCCATACTAAAGTCAAGTACATTCACCATAAAACAATCTTTCTCTAGGGCAGGAGGTCTTTTTATCATCTAAAAGATGTGGTGTAACAGCTTAGACTACCCGTCCACAGATATTGTCTGCTTTGGGTTACCTATTAGGCCAAGGCCCTCACGATTTTACTCTTTCGGCACCCGAAAAACACGTCTATGGGGAAAAGATATTTGTACCCTTATAATGCGTGCTTCATTCTCCTCTCCAACCAATATGGGATCTTATAATCCACCTTACTTAGGGCCCAGCATCCTCGCTGGCACAATAGGTTGAGAATTGGCTTTGATACTATTTGTAACAGCTCATATCACCCGCCCATAGATATTGTCCGCTTTGGGTTGCCCATCAAGCTAAGGCCCTCACAGTTTTGCTCTTCTCGCACCTAAGAAAACGCATCTATGGGGAAGAGGTATTCATACCCTTATAAGGCGTACATCATTCTCCTCTCCAACCGATATGGGATCTCACATGTGGAACTCTACTATATCTTTTCTGGCATTAATGTAAGCTTTTCCTTAGCAAGATCAATAACTATCCCACAAGTAGCCAAGAAAGGTCTCCCTAGGATGACGAGAACCCCCAACATTATACTTTATATCCATCAATAAAAATTAGGTTGAAAAGATAAATTTCCTTACTTTCGTAAGTAGGTCTTCCACAACCCCAGTAGGATATTTAATAGAACAGTCAATAGGTAAAGTGATATGTGCATTGGCTTGAGGTCTCTTATCCCTAGCTTCTAAAAATTAGACAAAGACATTAGATTCATACTAACATCTAGGTCAGATAAATATTTAATAAAATTTGAATCACTAAATTTATCAGTGATCACTTATTGTTCAAGATAACGCTACCCACCTCAATTAAAAACACCATAGCATACTTCTCTAATTTTTCTTATTGGAGACGATCTCCTTTAAAAACTTTACGTATAAAGGCATTTTAGCTAATTTTTTAGAAAAGGATATATTGATGTTTAATTTTTCAAAGACCTACAAAATATATTGAATCCATTTTGCTTATTCTTCTTCTTAAGCCTTTAAGAGTATGGAATTGGCATCATGTATAGCTTCATATAAGTTGGTCTTTGTTCGTGACTGACAGCAATTAAAAATAGAACTGATTTTGGTTCCATTTTTAACTCACGATTTCTATATCAATACTAGCACCTGATGTAGGTGAGACTAGTACTTCTTCTCTTATGCTTCTTTCATTCTCAAGCTACTCCTAATCTTTTTTCTACTTCAGCACTTCTATATCTTTTTCAAAATCATGTTCAATTTTTTTGCTACTTCTTAAAGTGCTGGTATAAACTTCATTTTTGGAGTTGACTTTGGTGTTATTCGGAAGCTTTCCCTGTCCTCTTTCTCCTAGCACTTTAACTAATTGGCATACTTAGACCTCCAAATTGTGAATGAATGAATTAGTCATTTGTAACAATTTGGGTAATTTATTATAAAAGCCCTAGATGCTTTGTTATGACCCGGAACCACATCAGGTACATGATAACGACCCCATACCTAGGCTAAAGATACTCACGATACCTTTAACCCGACTATGCAAGGATAACTGAATACCTTTTTGAAAACATTTGGGCAGCACAATGGTTGTATTTTAAACATCCCAAAACTCAATTAAACACCTGCAAACAATTTTAAATGCAGCTCTATATTCACATTAAAAATTCTACCACAACTTCTGAACTTTTAAGTCCACTCAAAAGCAATCTCATCATCAGTACCAAAAGTTCATACATAAGGTCATTTGCAAATCATAAGATAGTCAACAGTTAATTTACAAAATCATAAAACATATAAACATAACCAATATAATAAAAAAATAGTTCATGAGCCATTATACAACAAAAGTATAAAACAGAGACTACCCACATGCGATAATGCCCCAAAAATGTCAAAAAAATCGCACGATGCACTCAGAGCTTGTAACATCCTATGTTCGGGGCTGGACCTCAAAATAGTGAATTAAGAGTACAGTGATAAATTAGTAATGCATTTCATGCTCATGCATTCATAGTATATTTACACACATGTGAATATTTATTTTTGATGTATTAAAAAAGCTGTACATGCATTCATTGACATTCGGGATATGATTGATTTATAAATGCTATTAAAAATGCGAATTGTGGATTATTTGCGTTAAAATTTATTTGGAGACTATTAGTATTATTTCGAAATTTTTGGTGAATTTTTGGAAAATTATTGAAAATTTGAGATATTTTAGACTAGGAAAAATATTGATGTAATAGACAAATAAAAATGTGACAATTTTATTAGAAATTAATTGACAAATGGACAAATTATAGAGTGACAAATGGATAAAATAATGTGTGACATGTGGACTTATAACTATGAGACAAATGGTAGCTTATCTAGTGGACAAGTGGAAGACATGCAATGGAGACATGTGTTAAAGCACTAATGAAACACCTAGGCTTTAGGAATGCAGCTCCTTTCTTTGGTTTCACCGAAAATCATCTTCCTTCTTGCTTTGCTATCACCAAAACCCATTATTTGCTCTAAGATAAGTAAGTTTTATGCATGTTTTAATGTTTTAAATGGATGCATACGTGAATGGCGTATATTTTTATTCTTGTGGATTGCTACATGCATAAATGGTGTTGATGCATGTGTGGGTGGTGAAAGAAGAAGCAAATTTGTTGATATGATTACCAAGATGTAGGGTTATAGTCATTGAAATATGTTATTTGTAATATTTTAATGAACATACAACTGTATTTAGGGAATACATAATTTGTGAGTATAGAAATTGGATGGAGATTGATTTAGAGTAAACTAGAGATATAGAACTACATTTTTCATGAAAGAATCAAATTCAAAATATGTCTTTAAGAGTTTGGAAATTTGGCTTGAAGTTAAAATTGGTGTTCTGTTGAGGTATGAAAATAGTATGTGGAATTTTGATTATAACTTGCAGGATACTGAACTAAAATGCATGATATTGGTGTCATTATAATTTCAAGACATTGAGGAACATTTGATTAGTAGAATATGTTGCCTAAATACCCCATTGTCGAGGTCAAAATGGTCATGCAAATCAGACCCAAAATCTTCTTAAGAAAAATCTAGAAAAACATTGATAGGTTTATGATTGATTTTATGAAAAACAAATTGGTTTGAGAATGAGTTGTGATGATATGGAAGTGAATGTAAGGGTAGTTTTGGTTATGTACATAATGAATAAACTGAGAAAGTAGTAAAGTGATAAGTGCAGAAAATGTGGTAAACAAATGTTAAAGATGATGAATATTGGTGAAAATTTTTTGGTTTTGGTATTTGTACTTAATCTTGCATTTTGAGTTGTTTTAGAGTAAGGTGAGTTGGAATGGGAGTGGAAATGTAGAAAATATAAGTTAGAAAGGAGTAGAATGAATAAATTAATAGGAAGAAGAGTGAAAAAGTCTGTAGCTTTGGTGATGAAGGAAGAAACCTGCATTTTAAAGAGAGAAGAGAAGAGTAGTTGCACCCGAAGGTTTTTCCAAAACCGAACTGTGTTGATTCTTTTAGCCACAACTTTGTCATCCAACCACCAAATGACATGAGACTTGAATCAATAGATTTCTAACACATTGTTCTACCTCTTCAAAAAATTTGCAGCATTCTAAATTGTTTTGAAAATGATTGATTGGATGAAAGTGAGGAAATGTGCTAGAATGTTATAAACTAGAGAATTTTCATTAAACATGCTTCGGTTTTCAAATTAGTTGATTCTTCATTAATATTAAACTTGAGACATATTTCTACAATTTTCTTGAAGAAGTTGAATTTTATTTCTGTCTCTAAGACTTTCAAAATTGACATGAAATTGAGTCTTGGCTTAGGCTGTATCACTACCAAGGACAAAAATCATATCTTGTGTTTATTGAATAAAATATATTGATGTAGGATGAATTAGACTGATGTTGCTTGACCAAAGTTGTAGCTTATTCTCTTAGATTTAAATTGGCATAAAGTTTGTAATTTTTGGATATTGGAATTGAGAATGAGGTGTACAACTTGAAGGCATGATTATGCATTAGCCAAAATTTCAAATGTACATAGTTTGTGGTATTTAGAGCATAACTCATTAATAATAAACCAAATTGTATGATCTTGGTATCATTAGAAACTTAAGACACAAGAATTTTCTAGAAGATAGTGGCATAGAAATACATCATTTTCTTGATCTTATTGATTATACAAAGTTGACCCAAATGAGGTGCTTCTAGAAAAAGCTGGAATAGTAATTGAATGTGTGAATTTTAGAACTTTTGAAGTACAATTTATGTTTACGTCAGTTTAGTAAGAACATATACTTGAGAATTTGTTATCAACATGCATCATATATATTCAGTATACATAAATGAATTTTTTAATCATGCATAATAGTGATTTGTATATATGTTAAATGTTATAGAGGAACCCATAGAGCGACCACTTCTAGATATTGCTGGGACTTTGAGACAATAAGCAATAAGGGAGCTTTTGTGAGTAATTTTAGACGGTTACACCTTACTTTGTTCTAATTATTGAATTTGGTTTATACTGATCGTGTTTTGAATTTTGTACAATGATTATCTAAGGCGTTTGATGTATGTTTATATCATTGGAAGTGCTAACTGCATGTGAATATGATTGACTACTTGCTTTGCACATGAAATGTCTGAAATGACTTTGTTTTGGTTTTAAAATTGTTGAGTCCTAGTTGTGGGTAAATAGGCATGCCTAAAAGGGTTTGTAGTTGCTCCTATGGCACCTTGGTGCCGAGACTTTTGTCTCTCTTGTGACACTTCGGTGTCGAGACTTTTGTCTCTCCTGGATACTTTGGTGTTGAAACTTCAGTCTCTCCTGGACACTTCAGTGTCAAAACTTCGGTTTCCTCTATATAAGTCTCGATACCTACTTCTAAAAATGGATTAGCAGTTATTTGGTTTTGTAATTATGACATTGTTTGATTATGACGTAAATTCTGAAGGGTTTATACCCTCTTATGATATTTGGTTCTATTAATTATAAATTCTATTCTGAAATACATTATGTCTGATTTATTGTTTAATGCATGTATATGCTGTTACATAATTCAGTAAGATAAGTTGTCAGTTTATCCATAGATTAGTTATTACTCACTAAGTTATATGCTTAGCATGGTGGATTTGGCCCGTGTAGGTTCAGAGCGAGGATTATAAAGACTGGGACGAGTTAACCACATTGGCCAATGGAGTATGAGTCTTGTTTTGTCAAAAATGTATTTTGAGTTTATTTTAGCTTGTATATAAAGTGTATGGTTCTGAATTATTGTAAGTTTTTGTAATAACTATTTTTAGATTGGTTTCAGTTTTTAGGACAAATTTTTATTAAGTTCATGTGATATAATGTATGTATGGTTTGAAACAAGTTTGTTTTAAGTCCAACGTATAATATGATGTATGTTTGCTCTAAATTGCTTCTAATGGAAGATTTTGAAGGCTATGCTTCTGCGAAAGGTTTTAGTTTGTTTATGTTGTTTTATGTGGCATCCACATATCCTCCCAGGGGGTATTTGGGCGTCACATTATGCTTCTATATTTTAATCATAACTTGTTCTGTAGTTATCCAAATAAGATGATTTTTGATTTGGATTAAATTAAAGACATAAAGATACATTTTTTATGAAGACATCAAATTTTAATTATGTCCTTAAGAGTCTAAGAATTTGACATGAAATTGAGAACTGGATGCGGCAAATTGGTGGATGAATTTATATGTTTGTGTTATGTTTTGAGAGTATGAGAATATGTTCTATTTTGGGTGTTTATGATAAAGCATGGAATATGAATTGTGTATGGATGATGTTGAGCTAAAATTAGATATACTTGAAGAAGTTATCAACTTGAAATGAAAAATTTGGAATATGAATTGTTGATACTTATAAATGAGATATGTTATGGAAAAGAAAGATAGGAATTCATAAAGGACGAGAATTAGTTGTAAGTAAAGAATCAAATGAGTAGAGATTTGATAGTTTAATGAAATCAAATTGGTAGTTGAATTTTTATGAAAAGATATTGCATTAGAGGATATGAATTTGGGAAGATTAGGAGTGAAAATGAGGTTGGGATATATGTAGAAACCATTAGAAATGCTTTTGAGTGAGTTTTATCTCACCTATGTCCGTTAAATAGACTTTAGTTCCGTTAAACGTACCTTCTCGAGTCTGGAAAAACTCCTAGCCTCATCCATCTCCATTAAGTAGACTTTAGGTCCATTAAACAAACCTTCACAGGTCTGAAAAATGTCCCAACCCCGTCTATGTCCTTTAGGGGAGAGTGTATGTCCGTTTAGCGAACATTTACGGGACATTTTCAGAAATTCACAATTTTGGCCCTCTAGATGGCAAAATCTCTCTTCAAAGTCTTCACGAAAGTTTTAGATCTCAAAGTCCTCTTCGAAATTGTCCTAAATGACATTAATCCGACATCTAAAGAAAAATTTATGCCTTTTGTCCCAAGATATGTTTGTTTATAGATGATTGACTTGTCAACGTTTTTCCCAAAGATATTTAGGCTTGATTGTGATCATGAATGAGCCTACTTGATGTTGGATTGAGCTATTAAAGTAAGGAAAGTGTTTTAGATGTTAAGGAATGATTTAAAGATCTTGTTAATTGGTTATGAGACATGTATTAAGGATATATACCCGAGAATGTCATTGAACATGCATCACATATATTTCATATACATAAATGTGCATCAATGAATACTTATAATTATGCAAAATTGTGGCGTGTATAAATATGTATGTTTTACATGATACAGAGGAACATATAGAGTGCCATCATCCAGACGTTGCTAGGACTTCGAGGCAACAGCTTCAAGAGCAAACTGTGAGTAACCTAGACGGTCTCACTCAATTAATTGTTTATGTTAGATTATGTTTAAATTATCTTATAAATGTGATTGGATTGTGTTGATTCCGTACAATGAAGGTCAGAGGATAATGATGTATGAATGTGATATTGAAGTGCTACTTGTATGTGAATATGAAGAAATAAATGTTACCTAACTATTTTTTTTAATACCGGACTAAGGTCCGAAGATAAACGTGTTTTAAATGTGAATGTGAAATCATGTGAATGATTGAGAATGTGTGAATGCGAAGCATTCCATTTTATGAATGCATGAAAGATAAAGGCAGTTGTGACCAGAGTCGCCAGTAAAAAGAGCTTAAAGCTCAGAACATGATAAGAGCCTCTAGCTCAGTTGTGCATGTACCTAGTATCCACAAAGGGATATGGGACATTATTAGATACAGCTCAGTATTCACAAAGGGATATGAGCTAGTAAAAAGGCACTCTGCCACAACAAAGTAATAAATGAAACTGAGTCGTGTGCATTGCATTTTAAAATTTATATGTGTATTTCGTATAAATGAAATTATCTGTATGATTGTTTTAAAAGTGATTATTCTAAAAGTGATATGTGATGCTTTATGCAAAAATGCAAAGATGTGAATTATTTGTTACATGTGTGACGTGTTGCCTGAATTGAGTCAACCATCGATGATGGTTACCTCATTAAGTTCGCAAAACTCATCAAGATTGCAATGTTGATTTTTTAGGATCGAGAGAGAACATTAGCTACTAAAAGACTCTACAAGAAGCATAGTTCTTGTATTATTGGAAAGAAGAAATGGCTCAAAGGTCGGTCAGCTGAGATCAGAAGATTAGATAGATTTTTGATTAATCCCCCTCTTTCATGTAGCATATTTTGTATTGAGTTTCGTCATTGTACATATTCGAATGATTTTGTAAAGCTACAATGTATATATTGTTTAAGTAATGAAATAAGGAAATTTGAATTTTAAAAATATTATGCCTTCTTGATGATGTCTTATAAGAGAATAAAGAATAATGATGCCATGTTTAAGTGAATGTTGTGAATGCTCTAGCGTGTCATTATCATGGGTTATGTACTGGAATGTCCTCGGGGTGTTCTGGTACATACTTCGTGGTAATGGGGTGCTATATATTTACTTGCAAAAAACTGCTGCTAATGGTCAATTAGCTCCATTTAAAATGATAGATGATAGGAAAGTTAATGTCATGCCTAAGAACAAAAACTCATATTCTTAAATAGTATAAGCCTATTCACATATATTTTGTGCATTGTAGAGAAATGAGTCCATAAGTGTATCAATGTGTAGGAAAACTTATAAAATTTGGCATAGTTTGTAAATCACGTGATGCGGAACCCCTAGAATCGACTCGATTAGGAACCCCTAGAATCGACTCGATTAGGAACCCCTTGATCGATCGGATCAAAACCTCAACCTAAGAATTCAAAGTTGTTGGAAGATCTTTGATGCCTTGACCCAAGATTAACAATGCAATCAGAAATCAAAACATACAAAGATATTAAAAGAATGGCATAAGTAATCCGACTAATCACTTGATAAGTTTGTAAAATTAGTTTGTAGAGAATTTCAGGATTGAATCCCTCACAAAGTGACCTAAAACTATTCTCAATGTAGTCTGAATAGGAAGTGAAGAAAACCACCCTTTTAAGTCTCAAAAAGTGGGATGAAAAATAAAAAGCCTAACTAGGAAAAATGAAAAGTCAATTAGGAATTCGTAACAATTTTCTAACAAAACATCCTTTAGTAAATTGAAAATATCTTGGGATATGGACCTCCAATTAAGATGAATCTTATACCGTTGGAAAGCTAAGACAAAAATATATAACTTTCATGTTGATTAGTTAGACTGATTCGGCTGGAATCAATGTAAGAATTTCGGCCCAAGTCAGAACACGTGAATAACGTTACTGCTTTGATGTTATTGTTTGTAACTTAATCTCCAAAGGTCTTTTGTTCATCAACCATGGTATATATAAGCCCACCAAAAGCTTCTCGAAGTCTCTTAGCATTAGCATGAGTAATCAGTCCTTTCAGCATGGTCAATGGGTCATCCGATAGTTGAGTTGTCTTTCAACTCTCTCTTGAGCTCACATCATCCTCCCCTTCTTGAAAAAGATTCGTCCTCAAATTTGCAAAGGTAAAAGGAGATAAATCAGAAATATTAAATGAAGTGCTAATGCCACCATGCTCACCTCAGAGATCCAATTTATAGACATTGTCATTTATCTTTTTGAGAACTTGAAATGGGCCATCGCCTCTTGGATGTAGCTTTGTCTTTCATTTATCAGGAAAACTTTCGTTGCGGATATGCACCTACACCCAATCTCTGGGTTCAAATGAAACAAACTTTCTTCCCTTATTAGTACTAGATGCATATTGCTTATTCTTTTTCTCAATGTGCCAATAGGTCTGTTCATGGATCCTCCTTACCAATTCTGCTTTCTTTTCACCATCTACATTAGATAATTCACTAATAGGCAAAGGAAGTAAATCCATAACAGTTAGTGGTTTAAAATAATACACAGATTCAAATGGTGAAAACCTATAAAAGAATGAACATTTCTATTGTATGCAAATTCAACAAGGGGCAAGCATTCTTCCCAAGTGCGCAAATTTTTACTAACCACAGCACACAACAAAGTACTAAGAGTACAATTGAAAACCTCAATTTGTCCATCCATTTGTGGATGAGAAGTAGTCAAGTACAACAATTTAGTTCCTAACTTTGCCCACAACACTTTCCAAAAAGAACTAAAATTTTGAAATCTCTATCACTAATTATGGTCTTTGAAATTCCATGCAGTCGAACAACTTCCTTAAAGAATAGATTTGCGAATATGAGATGCATCATTAGTTTTATAACAAGTAATGAAATGAGACATCTTAGAAAACTAGTCAACAACACAAAAATTGAATCTTTATCATGTGTAGACTTAGGCAAACCTAAAATGAATTCTACAGAAATATGTTCCCAAGGTGCATTCGATATATGCAATGGTGTGTATAATCCATGAGCCATAACTTTAGATTTAGCTTGTTTACACTAAACACAATTTGTACAAACACGTTTTACATCCCTATTCATATACGGCCAAAAGAAATGCTCATGCAAAATGTACAATATTTTGTGTACACCGAAATGGCACATTAAACCTCTGCTATGAGATTCTCTAACGAATAATTCATGCACAGAACAATTTGGCACACAGAGTCTATTATCTTTAAACAAAAATGCAACATGGCGATAAAAGTTATTGAACGCAGCAGTTTCACAAGCATCATACACATTTTCAAAATCAGTATTAGTAGCATACAAATCCTTGATATACTCAAATCCTAACAAATTACTACTAAAAGTAGAGATTAAAGCATACCTGCGAGATAGTGCATCAACTACCACATTTTCTTTACCTTGCTTATATTAAATGACATATGTAAATGTCTGAATGAACTCAACCCATCTTGTATGCCTCCTATTCAACTTTCCTTGTCCGTTAAGATGCCTTAAGGACTTATGGTCAGTGTGGATGACAAACTCCTTCGGCCACAAGTAATGTTGCCATGTTCCGAGCGCTCTCACTAAAGCATACAATTCTTTATCATAAGTAGAATAGTTTAGAGTTGCTCCATTCAACTTTTCACTAAAATATGCCAAAGGACGTTTCTCATGCATTAACACAGCAGCTATGCCTATTCCAAAAGCATCACATTCAATTTTAAAAACTTTATCAAAATCAGGCAAAGCAAGCAAAGAAGTGGAACACAATTTATCTTTTAGTAGCATGAATGCATTTTCCTATTCAGGACTCCACATAAATGCAACATTTTTCTTAATGACCTTTGTAAATGTTGCAGCTACAGTTCTAAGGTGTGGAATAAACTGCCTATAAAAAATGACTAAACCATGAAAGCTTCGTACTTCTGAAACAAATTTAGGTGTTGGCCACTCTTTAATGGCTTTCACTTTGTTCTCATTGACCTTAATGCCCTTAGCACTAACAATAAAACCAAGAAAATTAACCTTATCCATACAAAAGCTACACTTTTTAACGTTTGCATACAACTTTTGTTCATGCAAGACATCAGGTAGACATTTCAAATGATGCATGTGTTCTTCTAAGCTCCTACTGTAATCAAGATGTCATCAAAATACGCAACAACAAACTTATTAATGAATGCAAGAAGTACATGGTTCATCAATCTCATAAAAGTGCTAGGTGCATTTTTCAAACCAAATGGCATTACCATCCACTAATACAATCAATGTTGAGTTTTAAATGCAGTTTTCCTTTTATCACCTTGGGACATACGAATTTGGTGGTAACCCCCCATTCAAATCAAATTTAGTAAAAATCACAGAACCATTCAATTGATCTAACATGTCTTCTAACCTAGGAATGGGATGTTGATACTTTATTGTAATTTTGTTGATTGCTCTACAGTCCACACACATCCTCCAACTTCCATCTTTCTTTGACACTAGTATCGTAGGAACAGCACATGGACTCATACTCTCCCTAATATGGCCTTTAGTTATAAGCTCTTCCACTTGTCTTTGTAATTCCTTAGTCTCTTCAGGGTTACTGAGATATGCTGGCCTATTAGGCAATGAAACTCTAGGCACCAAGTCAATCTGATGCTCAATCCCTAGAATGGGTGGCAAACCTTTTGGACGTTCCTCTGGAGAAATATCACTACATTCCTGCAAAAGAGATTTAGCGATAGAGGGCAAAGAATCATCAAGGTCAGCAGAACTAAAACAAGTTTCCTTGTACATCAACATTACAAGTGATTTTTTTTCATGATAAGCATCTCTAAAATCTCTCCCTCTCGCATACAAGCTTACTTTCTATCTCTCTTACACTCAATGTTTCCCTTTCCCCTCTCACTCTTTCTAATTTTTAAATTCTCACTCTCACTCATTTTTCCCTTTTCCTATTGTGTTTGTTTAGCTAAACTCTCTTTGC
>JAOQMP010003921.1:0-13664 GCA_027563575.1 Erythroxylum pedicellare
AGGTAGCGTTTAAAAAAGGATTTCAAACCTATGTTGGAAAGAGTAATTTTTCTTCACTAATGATAGCTTCAGCCAAAAAGACCTAGTGGCTATAGAAAATTTTGTTAAAATGAAGATTGGAATGATAGAAAGAGGCAAGATTAAATCGAGTCCAGAAGCAAATTTTTTTTTTTGTCAAATCAAAAAGCGTACTGAAAACATTTGTCCTGCATACAATTGGCATCAACTCTTTAGAAGGAAAAGAAAAGGTTAAGGCCTCTAGAGTCAACACTTACAATGATTAAGAGTAAACAGCCAACTATATCTTCCACAATGAAAAGATAAGATGATAAAGAAAATCTCCTCGTCATATAAAAAGGAAAAGAATCTCTTATTGATAAGAATGGACTTGAAGATAGATTAAAAATAGGTTTTAAGTTTGGCCTTAAGATTAGCTTGTAAAATTTCACTTGTACAAATAAGCCTCATCAACTAGAATGAATGACATCACTCTCCTGTAATATCTTATCTCTTATTATGTACTCTCTTTTAAAATAAAAAACTTCTTCCACAGATACAATTTATATTTTTCAAGTTAAAACCTTACTTCCCTTTTATACTCTTTAGTTTATGCCTTAAGCTAGGAAACAAAATAAGGTTATACCGGACTTTAGTGAAGGAATCGTCAAGGGTAGTTACCTCTTGAGGTTGGAGCTAGAATGCTCAAGAAAAGACTCGACATATTGACCTATAGCCTTCCTGCAAGCCTATGAGAATCTAAATGGATGATGTTTAACAATTTTCTGGAATAAGTTCTCGACAATAATGGGAGTGTGATCTAAGATAAGTGGATTCTTAAAGTTGGCAATGCTGTTGAGAAATTTGTGCAGCCAAATGTCATTTATTAGAGCTCGATCTAACTTCTTTTTGATGAACCAATCTTATCAACAAGAATTGTGAGAAAAGGAATTTGAATTGAATCTCCTTATAAAATTGACTATAAAGTGTTGAGCAATTCTTATGAAAAAAATACTTCATATGCAACTTATGATAAATTCTAATTGATATGATTAAATGTAAGTTTTAATTTTTAATATTCGCAATAAAATTTAAGTTACACTCTAAAATTTAATAACATATAAAAATAACTTTTAAACTAACAAAATTATTAGAATTAAATTAACTTGACAATTTTGCAATTTAAGAATTCACTTTAATCATATATATAATTGACATGAGTTTTGAAATTAAGAAAATAAATTAATTTGATAATTAAATTTTAAAAATCTTAGATCTTTAAAACCATAGATCAGGCATAAAAGGTGATTTTAATTTCAGAAACACTTAATGACAAGTAAAAGATCTATCTAACCCAAGTGTCTATTCTTAAATTTTTAATTCAAACCGAAATGTAATACTTCGGTTTATGCTCTCTGTTAATTATGTGATCTTCATAGTGCCTCCCAGATTTATATTCGGGTTCCTATGTCTCTCATGTCTGCTTAAGACTATGAATTATGAAGGCATTCTTGATGTTCCGAGTGTAACTAATGAAGAGATAAACTTACTGAATTGCATTATTAAAAGGTCGAGGAGAATCAAACCAGGATGACTGTAAAGTGCAGAAACTCTTCAAAATAAAGGTATTAGCAGATAGAAGTGCTACTCAAGAACATGTTTAATGGCAGTGATGCTACTGGGCTGCAAAGTGTTCAAATATGTTGCGATGAGAACAGGTACCATGAACTTTTCAACTGTTAGCAACTGCAAGTGTTCAAATTTGTTACCAACAGCTTTTGTTCTGTTGACATCAGACCAAAAAATCTCCACCAGTGGGAGAAAAAGAGCGAACAAACATAAAATTTGATATTCCAAATCTATGAATTTTAATTTTAATTTTTTTAATTTAAAAATTTAAAATGATCACATTCATAACATAAATTTTTAACTTTTAAAAGTTTGTATATTTATCTCAAGTATTTTTTTTTTAATGCCTGAAATTATTTAATTATTATCTTTATTGTTAAATATTGTTGAGAAAACCTTCTTTTAAGATTAACACATGTCAGTCGTGTTATTGGATGTAAATATTACTTGTAAAGTTACATGAGTGATTTTGATTAAAATGTTTCTCGTGGATCCAAACGTAAAGGTGATTTCTTTTATCTCCAAAGACTTTGTTTGCTACCAACTGATTCGTGTGTGAAATTTGCAATAAAGGGCTTCAAAGGGACCAGAGCTTGTAGCTTCATCGACGAGGCCGTAATCTTCCATAGAAGCTCAAGTAAAGTTCATGCAAAGCCAAAGAAGTGAAGAAAAGGGTTCTGTGTGCCCAGCAACCATAAAAGCAGTCTTTATAAGATAAATGTTAAGGTTTAAAATATATTTTAATGAAAAATATTTGTTTAATTTCTTTTCTTTTGCTAACGAAGCAGAGAGTTTTTTGCCTTTAATTTCTTTTTATAGTCTTTATTTATTCTTTTTCAGTTTTTTAAAAAGAATTGCCATTGTTTGTCAAGTTGTCTAAGATCCATCCCAAAACGGAGAAGGGGCCAAGAACAGAGACCACCATTTTTCCTTTATATGTACTTACCCTAGGTGATTATAGTCGATATGTCCGAGTGGTTAAGGAGACAGACTCGAAATCTGTTGGGCTTTGCCTGTGCAGGTTCGAATCCTGCTATTGACGGTCTATTTTAACTCCATTTACTTTTATCAGTGGCTTGCTTACCTTTTGTTTCCCTACACCGAGGGCTCGGAATTACTCCCAACCACTGTATATTTAATACATATTTAAAAGTAGAAATAGGAAAGAAAAGATGCATTTGTTTCATTAAATTTTAAAGGAGAAATATAGGCCGATAAAGCGTGTTTTGACATTATAAAGTTGTTGTTTCTTCTTTTCAAAATTAAAGAAAATAACTTTTTAAAAAATAGAAAATCTGCATTCTTTCTAGTTAAACTAGATGGTTGTTATAAATACCGTATTAATGCTAATATTGATTAATATCAAGTACCGTTTTTAAGTGTTTTTTAAATTTATGAAATAATCTTAGAATTTTTTTAAATTACAAAATAGTTCTTTAATATATTGTATTATATAATTTATAATTTTACATAAACTCTATCTCTAAAGGCATAATAATAGAAATTTAAATAAATTATATTTATTTTTTAAAATTATATAAGAAGAAGAGAAAAAAAGATGATGTAGAATATTTATTGTTACACATTTTTCTTAACAATTATTAATAGTTAGATTTTGATTTTTGAAAGAAAAAATATTTTTAGATAAAAGGAATAGAATCATTAATAATTATCAAATGAGAGAAAGACAATCTCACGGCGCTGAATTAGTGGGATTAGTTGATAATATATAGATATATTATACAATACTTTAAGATCATAAACTAACCTTTAAATATGATATATTCATAATGATACTGATTTTAAAACCAAATTGAGTATTATTATTTGTAACGAAGCAAGGCATAATTATTGCAAGAAGTTGCTCAAGTGTATTCCTCGTAACATTCCTGCATATTAAAACCCGTAGGTTAGGCTTCAGCCCCACATTCAACACATTTTAAATTAGAGTAATAATAAAATAATAAAGGATCCAATTTTTACTAAAATAAAGTTTAATTGAGAGGAGGAAGAGAGCGGAGAGAGAGCACAAATGAACATGAAAATGGGTAGTCTACATTGGGTTTGTTTTGCTTTGTTTTTTCAACAATTTAGTCCCCTAGAGTTTTAAAATTTTTCGATATTAGTTGGTATTTAATTAGTATTTTAAATACCAATTAGTAGCGGATGAAAAATCAGGTAATAGTTTGTATCGAGCAAAGAAAATTTATGCTATGTTTTGGCTGATATGGTGACTTCCAGTCGATACTGATCAGTACGGTACAAAATTCATATCTTTTGTTACAAATACGCAAAAAATCTTGTTGACAACTTTTTTAAGACTTAAATGTCGTTCTAGTTTCTTTGATCAATTTCTTTACTCACCATTATTCAAATAATAGATAGTTATTGTGAACATTGTGTGACCTTTTACTTCCTTTTTAAAGACAAAAAGAAAAGACCAAAATATCAATATCATGTTGTCAAAAAGGTTGAAGAAACTTTCCTTCTCCAACAACTTCTAGTTTCAAAATCTCACCAAGCCTCTTTTCATACTTCCTCTCTCCAAAATCTTATCAAAGTATCACAACAAATATTCTTTGCAAGTTCAAGAGGATGAACAAGTTCCTTTTATCCTTTCCTGGTCTTCTCACTGTTGTCGGCAATGTCAATTGTAAGATTTGTAAACTTAAGTACTTGGGCACTAAAATCATCTTCTGTAGCTCACGTTCTCTCAATCTTACCACTTTTATATGCTTGAATTCTTTTACTTTTTGATATTTAAATAGTTTGGGAAATTAATGATTGTATTTTTGGATTTTTTGTTTTTCTTTATTCGGTTAATTAAAGTGATGGTTTGCTTTTTCTATTTATTTATTGTCTATAAGGATTTCAATGGTCACAATATGGAAAATCTAGGCTTAGCTTGTTGCATTTGTAGCATATCGTACTTAACATGTCATGCCTACTTACCTATGAAGAGTTCTTACGTTTTTTATAACTTTTAAGCTCTAAAATATCAAAGGTCACTTCTTATGCAAAAGTTGAGAATACAATGACTAAGGGATGGGAAAAAAAACTCTGCTTTCTTATTAAATGTGATCTTGGCTTGGAGAAATACAACAAAATTTTATTGTTAGAAGATATTGATGACTACCTGCACTGGAAACAAGAGAAGATCATGGGAATAGCCCTTAACCACTTCCAAAGCTCACTAAAAAAGGTTGGCATTGTTTGTTCTTTTATGTAGGCTCTTTAGGAAGTTATCAAAATTATAATCTCTTAGGAAAAATCTGGGCCCTTATTTTCTCCCTTTAGTAAATAAAACATCAAGAGGGCTCCTTTTGGCTTAAACATAAACAAATCACATAGATTAAATGACTTGAATGCCTTGTTCTTTAGAAAAACTTAGAATTATTTTGGCGGTCAAGTTACAACAGCTATCATAGAATTCTTCAGTAAGTGAAAGATGTTAAAAGGCATCAATAAATCATTCTTTTCAATAGTCCCCAAAGTTTTAAACCCCTTCTCCTTGCACCAATATAGACCTATCTCTTATTGTAATACCATTTATAAGATTATATCCAAACTTCTATCCTCAAGACTGAATCTAACTCTCAAAACCTTAATAAATTCTAGTAAGGTGCTTTTGTACATGGTAGATCCATAAAAGACAATATCCTAATGTCACAATAGCTCTTTAGATGTTACAAAAGCAAAACTACGAGAAGGAATTGGGCTCTTAATGTTGCTTTCAATAAATCTTTTGAATTAGTAAACAAGAAATTTCCACTCGATTACCTAGAGACATTTGACTTTCCCCTAGTCTACATTAACTGGATTAAGCAATATAACTACAACTTCTTTTAAGATCTTATCTTTTAAAGGAGCCAATATTTTAATGTAAGGGGACCTATTTTCTCCATACTTTTTAACTTTCTATTTTGAAGTTCTAACCAAACTGATTCAGGACAAGATAAACCTAAATGGAGTTTCACTTATCATCTTAAATGTAAGATAATGAAACTCTTTGGCATCTCTTTTTCTAATGATCTAATCCTTTTTTTGTGGAGATAACACACAATCATTAAATGTCCTTATGCTATCCATTAATTACTTCAAGATGTTATTGGGTCTCTCTATCAATTTTCTCAAAAGCTAATTGTTCCTTTATAACAACTTAGTTATAAGAGGAAGATGTAGTTAGAGTTTTAAGTCTTCAAGTGAAAGAAATTCCCTTCACCTATATATAAATCCCTATAACCACCAGAAGAACCAATAAATAGTATATCAAACACTAGAATGCTCCAACTTATCAACTCAATTATAAAAAAGCTCCATATCTATTTATGCTCTCACCTAATGCTTTCAAGGAAACTCACAAAAGAAAATAAAATTTTCTTAGTGAACTTCCTCTAGTTGAGTTGTGTTGATAACTTAGTAGATGCAAAACTAATTGGTCAAAAATTTGAACATCTAAATAAGAGGGATTACTTTTTTCAATCAAAGATATGAATAATATGCTTTTAGATTAAAAAATTGGATATTGTTTAATGATAAACAAGACTTACGGGTTAGATGGATGCATAATCATTTTCTAAGGAGCACTAGTTTTTGGAACCTGAAAGTAAGTAATTCCATATCATGGAACTTGAAGAAAATACTTAGCATAAGGGGGAAGATAAACCAATAAATAAAACATATTATGGAGAATAGAAACTATACTTGGTTCCAGTATGACAATAAGAAACTAGACTAAGTAAAATTTAAGGTAGTCATTATAGAGAACTAATGGCATTGTAATAAAAGGAGTTTATATAATCTTAAATCTAATATTACTTAACATAGTCCTAATTCAGAACTTGAGGACTCCATATTTTTGAAGGAATATAGCTCTATAAGATTCATTAAAAGACTATGCATGAAATTATTCAAAGAGGAAGCCTCAATTATAATATGACACAAGCTCACTTAGTCTAAATCAAATGTTCCTAAAGCCTCTTCATTCTTTGACTAGAAAATAAAAGGAGATTCGGAACCTTAAAAAATGTTAACATCCCGATAAGCTACAGATATTGCATTCTTTATAATAGGGAGTAGGAGATAATTGACCATCTTTTCAATTACCACTTCTCAGCAACCATTTAGAACTTAATTCTAGTTCTTTGTAATCTTCACTATATTTTGGTAAGATGGGAAGGAATTATGTCATGGTCAAATAACCTAAAATTTCCTAACAAGAATGACTTCATCCTATTCAAGATTACCTTGACTTGTAGTGTCTATTCAATATGAAGGAAAAGGAACCTAAGTTTATTCCAAAATCAGAAACATGAGGTGTAGTCATGGGCTTACAATTCTATAACAATATCAGAGAATTCATGAACATAAAGAACCATAACACCAACATCAGTAGGGACTTAAAAACAAGATGGAGAGTATAATAACTTGAGAAGTACCTTGACAAGTCAGTTAGCTTCATTATATCTCTTCAGTTCAAAAATCCCATCTTATATATATAGGAGGAATTACCTCCTTGCTTATACTAGATAAATAGTTCTGTAAAGTTTCTTTATGTTCATATCACTTAAATGTAGTTACAGAGTAGTTTGACTCCTCTATTGAATATTTCAAATATTGTTCTTCTTGTATCTTATTATAGGAAAGATTTAGTTTAGGTGTTGATTTTGATTAGCTTTCACCCTAGTGGCCTCCTAACAAATTGTATTAGCTTTGGCTTTTGCTGTTTTAAAGTTATATAATTTTCAAGTCTTAAAAAAATTCTAAGAGAGAATAAAAATAATGTTATTATAAATATTATAGTGTCTAACAAATTAGAAAAATCTTAAAATATGCATGATGTAATCATTACATTATCTTATGAGTATAATTAAACCATTGATCTTTTATTCCCTGTTGAAAAATTGTATTGATATTAATTATCATTTGAATTTATATGGTAAGTCTTTCACTATCTTTTAATTATGAATAGAGACAATCTGCATTAAATTAAGGGGTACTGATGATAACAAATAGCAATATTACTAACCTTTTAATTGTCATAGTGTTTAAAAATCCTATTATTCATTTAAATAATAGATCAAGATAAATAAGAAGAAGAAAAATCAAGCAAAGCATATGAAGAATAGTAAGATGAGAAGAATGTTCCATTCAAAGTTAAGTCATTCAATCATATGAGGAGATACATCGAGATGCTTATTTTTATATGGAGCAACATTTGATGAATTTTGAAAATAGATTTAGCTAAAGATGTCTAAAAGATGTAGAGCTTTGAAATTACTAATTTAGTTTGTTTGAAAGATGCCAAGTCTTGAAGAATGCTCCCATCAAAGTCATGTTGATAAAACATGATCAATTAAGAGTGTCATATGAGGAGATTCATGAAGATGCATATTTTCATAAGGAGCAACGTTTGGTAAATTTTAAAGTCAGTTTAAGCTAAAGATGTGGAGCTTTAAAGTTATTAATTGAATTTGTTTAAAAAAAATGCCAAGTCTTGAAGTTGACAGTTGAATATGATTAAAGTTTTTAGTTTAAAATAAGCTCAAATATTGTGATCTTATATAAAAAGTTTGAAAAGGATTCAATCTTCCAACATGCCATATAATATCCTGCCTCCTAAAATTATTAAAAGATTAAAATGTTAGATTAAGTCACATGAATTATTTCATTTAAGAATTTGCGAGGTTCACTTCATTCACATGCATAATATTTGTATACACATATGAATCATGATTTAGAAAAATATTGCAAGATAGTGTATGCACTAAATTGACATATTCATGTGATATGAATGTGCATTCCCAATGTTTTGCATTTCTATTTACCAATAACATAAATTGATGGATTATAATTAGTGAAGTGGGAATTTATTATTACAATTAAGTAATTGATGAGGTGATATGTGCATCTAGTCTAAGAAAAATGTTAAAGAGTAAGACAAATTGATACATGGGAATTTAGGTTGATTAGGCCTATGAAATGATGACATGTGGCATTAGGAATAAGTGAAAAATGGCTCAATTAAATGGATGACAAGTGGCTTGAGTATAATTTTGACAAGTGGCCCTTTAATTTTATGACAAATGACACTTTAGACTTATGACATGTGGAGCAATAGAATGGTGACATGTGTAGCTTTACAATGACATATATAGCCTTAGAATTGGTGACAGGTGTAGCCTTACAATTGGTGACATTTGTAGCCTTACAAATGGGGATATATGGAGGCTTAAACGAGTGACATGTGGAGCTTAAAGTAAGTGACACATGGATTAATAGAATAGTACATATGGACTAATAGAAAGATAACATATATACCAATAGAATGGTGACATATGGACTAATGGGATGGTAACACATGGATTAGGTTGACCTTCTTGAATTTTCTAGAGAAAATGGATGAAAAGGCAATAGAAATGAGAGTGAAGATTTGTTATAAGGTTAGAAGGGGCAGAAAAATGAAAATGAGAAGAGAAGTATAGAAAAAGGGGAAGAGAAGAGGAGAAGGAAAAAAGTTATCAAGGTAAGTTGAAATTCTATTTTTAATTTCATCTTTCTCTTTCGATCTGTCATTCATGTCCTTAGAGTAAGAATTTGAAGAAACTCAAAGAATGAAAGTTGTAGATATAGGTCTTAACTTAACCTCTGTGAAAGTATGTTGACAAAATAGTGACTAAAGCTCGAGTTATTCTTGTTTCCCTAATATTGCCTGTGATATTACCCTATGTAGGAACCTTGTATTATTTCCTAACTTTTTAGGACCTTAGAGTCCGAATTAGTGAAAGTATAAAACATGAAAAATGATTATCGATGTCTTATTAATGCTTATGTGAAACAATTTTGTTAGGAGATGTATTGATAATGATTTATTGAGGGTTGAGTATTAGTTTCCATTCTATTTCTTACCAAAAACATGACATAATTGTATGGAGACTATATTTTAAAGGGAGATTTTGTTTGTGTAATTTTTTGATATATTAAGACTAATGGAAGTTTAGTTTTGGGGGGCACAAGAATCATGACATTTGGATTTTTGTAGAGAAAGTTATAATTAAAAGAAGACAACTTGTTCATAAAGGAACATTAGGGGGAAAAAAAAGGATGTAAACATTACACATAAGGTTAGGTTAGCTTGATGGTTGAGGAGACATTGAGCTGAATTAGTAAGTGAATTGTTGACCTATTGACATATGTTAGAATAACATTTATCATGATTGATTAGCGATGAATTTGGTTATGGTGGTGTATGACTATGAGATACATGTTTGAGTAGTAAATACATTGTATATTTGTATGTATAAAGGCTTGGGAGTTGTGGATCAAGGAGCTCGTACCAAGGATTGTTGAAGTCAAGGGAGTGTACACCTTTTTTTTAGGTGAGTTGGGGAAATCATATCTCTTAAATGGGATTAGAACATCCCAAGACATGTATGATGACTTGTATGTGAATTTTGAACCTAAGTAATGCCTAATAGGATTGAATCTTAAATAGATACTAGTATACTTATGTATTTAATAAACGACAATGTTTTGAATAACTATTTACACTTAGAGTGCAATTGATATTTTTATTACATATTTTGAGAAATGATATTGTTTTCAAAAAATATGCACTTGAAGTGCAAAGGACAATGTTTTATTTTCTGAAACTATATTTTTGAACAACTTTGCAAGAGTGCAAAAGGTGACTCTTATTACATGAAATAATATTTTGAAACTTACATATGCATAACTGAGTCATGTATGTTATGTGTATGTGTTTTCCTTTGGCTTAGAGCCATAGCAAGGTTCCATTTTATCGGTTGGACCGATAAATAAAGGCATGGTGCCTTACTTGATTTTAGTACTTAATATTTGTATATGCTTTTTGTAATTAGTAAGGTAACAATTGGCCAATCGTGTGCTAGGCATAACAGATTAAGCAACCCCTATACCCGTGACGCTGCTACATAAAATTCGAGTCTCCGTATCGACACCTTTATACGGGATTTACTAGTGTTTGCACACATAGTGGTTTAGTCACCGACGAGGTCATCACCTAGGGTCATAACGCTTTTGTCGATCATAGTTCGGACTCACTACAAATGAAAGTCGAGCCAACACCGAGAATTGGTGGGTGCGCACACTAGTTTGGCCGACTAGTGGCGACACATATGATTGTTTTAGCCTATTCTGAGAATTTTTTTCCTGACAAGATTTGATTTATACATGTGATGCTTTTATGCTTTTATGTAATGTAATTGGAACCTAAGTTCATTAGATGAGTGATTAATAGGCTAGGCCTATATCATTCCTAACCAATATATGTTGAGTCATAGGCTAGGCCAATGTATTTCTATATTATGTATGTTCACTTCATAAGTGGTTATGTGCATGCTAGATGCGTGAAAAACCTTATCTAGACCGTCTTAGTTTGTATCGAGTTCTATTTGTGATATATGTTTTTGTTGCTCACTGAGTACATAATGTACTCACCCCATCTGCTTTTTAACAATTTAGGTTAATTTGGTGAGCTTGAATTTCTGAGTGTATCATGTAGTCCTTTGATATTTTCAGGGCATTACCGCACATAAGTAGTCTCTGTTTTGTACTTTTGTTATATATTGACTCATGAACTGTCTTTATTAAGTTGGTTATGTTAATATGCTTTATGATTTTGAAAATTAACTCTTGACTATCTTGTGGTTTGTAAATGACCTTATGTATAAACCTTTTATATTGTTGTTGAGATTGCTCTTGAATGGACTTAAAAGTCCAGAAGTTATGGTAGAGTTTTAAATGCGAATATAAAAGTACGTTTAAAATTGATTTACAGGAATTTTAATTGAGTTTTGGGATTTTCAAAATACAGTCATTGTGTTGTCCAAATGTTTTCAATGAATATTCAGTTAGCCTTGCATAGTTGGGTTAAAGGTACTGTGAGTATCCTTAGCTTGGGTATGTTGCAGTTGTCATGTGCCCAATGTAGTTCCAAGTTGTGACAATTAAATTGGTATCAGTGCCTAGTTTCTACGTTTTCAAAAGTGTTATTACCATTTTCAAAAGGTTCACAATCCTTAGGAGTCGAGTTTGGTTGTCAAAAGTCTTTATCCAAGAAGTTAAGTCTCAGATCATTAAGTGGACGTCCTTAACAGTCAGATGATTTCGACCTCAGCGGGAGTACTTGTTGACATTCCTCAGGGTGTTTAGGATATCGGATAAGCTAGGCTTAGTTTGATCTATTTCATTAAACAATTTTTTTCTTTTATTTTATAGAGATAGCATTACCCCCATCAGTTTGATTAGTTAAGTAAGAATTTCGAAAACGAAATTTCTTAAGGGAGGGAGAGTTGTAATATCCTGCCTCCTAAAATTGTTAAGAGATTAAACTGTTAGATTGAGTCACATAAGTTATTTCATTTAAAAATTTACGAGATGTATTTCATTCACTTGCATAATATTCTTATACACATATGAATCATGATTTAGAAAACATTGCAAGATAGTATATGTATGCAATAGACATATTCTGGGGTATAGAAAGAAAATGGATGTGATATGAATGTGCATTCCTAATGTTTTGCATTTTGATTTACCAATAACATGAATTAATGGATTATAATTAGTGAAGTGAGAATTTATTGTTATAATTGAGTAATTGATGAGGTGATATGTGTATCTAGTCTAAGAAAAATGTTAAAGAGCAAGATAAATTGATACATGGGAATTTAGATTGATTAGGCCTATGAAATGGTGACATGTGGCATTAGGAATAAATGACAAATGACTCAGTTAAATGGATGAAAAGTGGCTTAAGTATAATTGTGACAAGTTTCCCTTTAAGTTTGTGACAAATGGCACTTTAGACTTGTGACATATGGAGCAATAGAATGGTGACATGTGTATCTTTACAAATGGTGACATATATAGCCTTAGAATTGGTGACATATGTAGCCTTACAATTGGTGAAATGTGTAGCCTTACAAGTGGTGAAATATGGAGGCTTAAATGAGTGACATGTGGAGCCTAAAGTAAGTGACACATGGACTAATAGAATAGTAACATATGGACCAATAAAAGGATAACTTATGTACCAATAAAATGGTGACACATGGACTAATGGAATGATAACACATGGATTAGTTTGACCTTCTTGAATTTTCTAGAGAAAATAGATGAAAAGGCAATAGAAGTGAGATTGAAGGTATGCCATAAGGTTAGAAGGGGGAGAAGAACGAAAATGAGAAGAGAAGGAGAGAAAAAGGGGAAGAGAAGAGGAGAAGGAAAGAAGTTATCAAGATAAGTTGAAATTATGGTTTCAATTTCATCTTTCTCTTTCTATCTATCTTTCATATTCTTAGAGTACGAATTTGAAGAAACTCAAAGAATGAAAGTTGTAGATATAAGTCTTAACTTTACTTTTGTGAAAGTGTCTTGACAAAACGGTGACTAGATCTCGAGTTATGCTTGTTTCTCTAATACTTCCTGTGATAGACCCCTATGCAGAAACGTTGTATTATTTCCTAATTTTTGAGGACCTTAGAGTCTGAATTAGTGAAAGTACAAAACAAGAAAATGATTATTAATGTCTTATTAATGCTTTTGAGAAATGATTTTGTTAGGAGATATATTGATAATGATTTATTGTGGTTTGAGTATTGGTTGCTAGTCTGTTTCTTACTAGAAATAGGACATAATTTGGATGGAGATTATATTTTAAAGGGAGATATTGTTTGTATAATTTTTGGATATATTAATACTAATGGAAGTCTACATTGGGCACAAGAATCATGGCATTTGGATTTTTTTTAGAGAGAGTTATGATTAAAAGAAGACAACTTTTTTATAAAGGAACATTAGGAAGAAAAGGATGTAAACATTGCACATAAGGTTAGATTAGCTTGATGGTTGAGGAGACATTGAGCTGAATTAGTAATGAATTATTGACCTATTGACTGATGTTAGAGTAACATTTATGATGATTGATTGGGGATGAATTTGGTTGTGGTGGTGTATGAATATGAGATATATGTTTGAGTAGTAAATACATTGTATAT
>JAOQMP010003947.1:0-13663 GCA_027563575.1 Erythroxylum pedicellare
TTTAACATTATTGTAATGTTCAATACGTGGATAGAAATAGATTGTTAAATCAAAGTAGTTGATCCAAGTTTATGCAAATAGTTTGTATATGTATTGGATAAAATGAGACTTATGCTTAACATAAATGACAAAAATAAAAAGTTGGATAATCGAGACAAGCCTTTTATGTCATGTTGGTTAAATCAACAAAACGAGAATCATAAAGTTACATACAAAGATACATGTATCTTTTTGATTATGAATCATATGAAACTTATAAAGTTGAAGAATAACGAAATCAACCTTTGGTGAAAAGATGATGATGGTATTGAATTGTTAAATCTTATACATGTGATGTATTGGACAGAATAACAATTCATAAAAGGATAATATTATAATTCATTAAATTACTAATGACTTTATGTGATATAGTCATATGTATTAAATGAAATGTTGATTTAAAATTTTGAAAAATTCAAATTGTTTGAATCTAAGTGAAAATTAAGCATTGAGAATGCTGAAGCACTTTGATGAGATTGTTGTGGTGAGTTTTAAATTTTTGGTTATCTATAGAGAATGAGATTCTTTGGTGAATACCTTCATAACTAAATTCATAAGAGTATAGATTTATGTAAGGAGTAAAATACAATATAAGATATTGTATAATGCAACAGTATTTCTTTTATAGCCATGCCTAGTATAATGACTTACCTTCTATAGTTCCAGTTGAATCATTAGCAAGATTTCATATTAGATATCAAACGTTAAGTCTTTGAAAGACTCGTAATTAATGATTCAAGAATATGATGCTTGGTTGAAGCATACATTATCATTAAGTTTAAAACTAAATTGAATAATAAAAGGTCATGAGATATCCAAAAGATTAGATATAATCTTACAAATTCATTTAATAAATTGTTTAATTCAATGTATACTTATAGGAGAATGATTCTCAAGATAAGTTGTGGGAGTAAGAAGGAATTTGAAAGGTTCAAATCTTACAACATTACATCTAATTGGAACTAATGCCTTTAATGATACATTTGATACATAGTTAAAAGGCTAATAGATATTGAAAGATTCTTTTCACGATGAATTCAAAGAGTTTGTTTTGAAGATGATTATGAATTTATCACGTCTACTAGAAGGTAAGTGGGAGTATAGTTTTCCTCTTCAATGAGACTATGTGGAGACATATTACTTTCAGTTGTCGAATATATAATTTTCAAGAACAACTCTTGTTGGATATGAAAAAATAATAGCTTAATTATGGGAATTAGATCTATAGAGATAGATTGGAAGTTGTTAACTTATTCTAAGTCCAAATGTATAAATAATGTACTAAATATGTTTAGTATTTAAGATATCAGATACTTGTAAAGTATTAAATATATTCATTACTCTATGTGTGAGTTGATATTTAAGTTTAAGATGATAAGGATATAACTTTAGAAGTAAATCATAATTAAGGTTTATTTAATTAGAACAATATCATATAAGATTGGAAAGTTTCCAATGTAGCAATTGGTTGTTAATTAAGCCACAATACATTTTTCGTTCAGTGGAAATGATTAATTGGATCAACAACTTCTTTAGTGAACTTGATATAGTTTCTTTGCATTGTTCAATACAGTAATGTACTGTAGAACATTAGAGTCATTGGGCATGCATAAGGAGCTAATGTCTCATCAAAGATACAAGAATGTGTTTAAGCAAATGTTCTTAATTATGATGATAATTAAGATGGAAGTTGTAAGATTTAATCAAGTGCTTACTATAGAGAATCTTGTAGAATTCTCTCATTAAGCCACTAATCCAGTAGTAGAATAATCGTCATATGGTGATATGGTATGAGATACTTAAACAATTGGCTTAGTGCAAGTGGGAAATTGTTGATTTATGTCCTACAGCCAATCGTTTTGGTTGTAGTTTAGTAACAAATTATTTAAAGAAATTCTTTATTTTGTACATGTTTAGATGTATATGATAACGTCCATTGGATAATTGTACACTGCAAATGAAATTATAATGAGATTATAATTATGAGATTCATATTGCATTTATGTATTATTCCTAAATGTTCTTAGTCATTGTTCTATTAAGATTGGACATCAATAGAATTAAAAAAAAAACTAGCACTCATTTTGTTTTTCCTTACGAAGGAAGTAGTCGATCTCAGAGGTTAAAGTATAGAGATACTTAAACAAACATGTGGGTCTTGCTAGAGAACAAGTTCACTGAACAGACCCGATATGAGAAATTCATTTAGAACATTACTTATACGTCTATGGAATTCCCATTGTGATGATTGTATAAATGATCCTTTGACTTGAGGTCATCAAAGTTGTCTTGTATGGGGATTGCTATATTTTGATACTACTTATGATCTATTTAATTATAGGTCGTTTAATCGGTAGTCATTGGATGTAGCATGAACTATATGGAGATAGTTAAATGATCAAGATATGATTCATTACCCTAAAGTAATTAGGGAGAATGTTTCACTGTTCTCGATTAGTATTGATTCGGGAAATCCTTGGCCAAGATGAAATGTCGCTTTATAAATAGTTTACAAATGTCATTATTTGAATCAATAGCTAATGGAAGAGAACTAATATGATTAGACTCAAAATAAAGTAAGCATTAATTCCATGCTCTATGTCTAATTGGAACATTATATGATGAAAGGATTAAATTATACGGAAAAATTATGCACGGAAAGGTTAGTCAAAATCACTTTGACATTCCTAAATATTTGAGTGGTCATGATGCGTTGCTAGACACCAATCTTGATCAATGATTATAAATTATTTAATTGGAGAAATAAAGATAAATTAAAAGGAGTTTTAATTTATCTAATTTTAATTATGAATTAAAATTAGATTTTATAATCATTGCCAATATATTTGGGAATAGAATAGGTCTCACATATAAAATGGGTTAAAGAGAGTAAAGTCAATTTAACTTGATTGTAAAGTTTAAAAACTTTACGATTAAATATGAAATATGTAAGAAATAGGGATCAATATGAGATATTGAATCTTATATGGACATAATTGGTATTTAATTAGAATTATTTATAATTCTAATTAAAGTTTAATTGAAATTAGAATTTAATATCAACTAAATTACTAAAACGTCCAAAGCTTATTATAAATAGGCTTAAGCTCTATGGAGCTAGCACTTCATGCTCAACCCTCTCTGTAAGAGTTATAGAGTTCTCTCAACTTGTTCTGTGGATACCGTTAGAGGTCGGATACTTGTGCAGCTACAGTGGTTGAGACGGATCGATTTCGAAAATGGTTCGAGGGATACAATAAGATAAAGATCAGGTTTCGGAATAAGGGATAAATTAAATTTTCGCTTTATTATGATTCGTGTTAATTATCTTATAGAATTAAATAGATTTTGATTTTTTAATAATCAAAAGTCACAAAAAAGTTTCATAATTATTCCACTGCGGTCGAGATCAGATCCCAACCCGATTTCCCAACAGAATCTTTAAAATAGCAGAAGCATCAACTTCAAGGGTTTAGATAAATCTCCTATGTTATAGAAATATTCTAATTTGGTGAAATTTGTTTTTCTTCAATCACTCCATGCTCATATTAATTCCCTATTTGAGCATATAAATTTCTATTTTCCAAAGGGTTTGTTTATAAATTAAGATGGACAGAATGAATACCAGAAAAATTTTATTAGTTCACTTCATCTTGTTCATATAAATGGCAATAAAGATTTTAGCCAATCTAAAACATATTTTTATAGTTGAAATAAACAAAGGTTAAAAATTTTACTTTCATGATCCTCTACAGAGGATTAGGATTTTATTCAACTTTAGTTTTTGAGTTTGTTTTTTTACTATTCGGTAAATCTTACTGGAGATATGCCGCCACTAATACAAGAAAAATTATAATTATAATTTTCATAAAAATAAATAATAATAATAATCATCATCATCATAATGTAATGAATTTATTAATTAAAATGAAGAATCTTCTAATATTATATATCAAGTTAAGTTTAACATTTTTTTCTATATAATATATATGCGTAACAATTCTACCCAAAATTAAATGGTGTGAGATCTTGAGTTCCTTTCGTCTATGAACAATGATAAAAACACTTTTTTCTTCCGCATTTTTTAAGTAACATTTAAACCAAAAAAGAAAAACTAATTCTTCTTAAAATAAATAATATGATATTTTTGGTTAACCCTTTCACCTAAAATTTACAATAATATATTATAAAAAAAGGTAAGGTTAGTTTTAAACAAAAATTAATTATCTAATCCATAATCGTTAAAAATCTAGCTCCTTCCGATTCAATGGGAGGAAATAATCTCGATACTCAATGTCTAAGCTCCAAATGTTCACCTATCCTTCGAAGTTTTACTATTTCACCAACTTTTTCTATTTCCTTTCCTATTACTCTGCTTTCTTAATTATCTCCTTTTGTTTCTCTTGTAAAGCAACCATATATATGCATGTGTTCATGCAAGTAAGATTTACATTTTTTTTTTGAGTCGACTTAATTTAAAGTATATGGAATAAGTTCTAGGTAATTGGATTTCCACCACTTCAATCTCGACTTGAAAGATCCAGTTGACCCGAACTCTTATATTAAAATAATATTATTTTTTTATAAATGTAAAATTTTTTATATTAAATGACGGTCAATTATACTTATAAAATAATCCTACTGTAATAGCGATTCACACTTGGGTTGCACATCTCAGACTCGGCCACCAGGAATGGACGTCGGACGGCCATTCCTCTACATACAAACATAGTTTTGACTACTTTCAGAAGGTGTCATCCAATAAGTTGATGATATGGAAATCAACCAAAAATGATGTGAACTTAAGTACAACCAAACGTTTGATTATTCACCCTAGTGATCCAATGCACCAGCATTACATGACGACCACGGCACTAATATTCCTCATCTTTTGACTCATCAATCATTCATTTACCGAAAGGTGGAGAGAGGGATTCCCTCCAAAACGCTACAAAACGAAAGATGACGGGACAAGACATGATAAGAGCCACACATAACCTACAGGTAATAGGTTACCAAGACTTTTCACAGTACATATGATAGGTGTAAAGGAAGTGGAGAAAAAGAGTAATGACAGAGCTAAGGTGAATGCGAAGGGAACATCTCATTTGCAGAAGATCTGTTCCCCTATCTTCGTAATTCACGGAGGTACTAGTACTAATAGTGAAAATGATTAGCACTGTCTTGCATGAACGGTGTTAAATAGTGCAATACATGCACGGTGATGATAGCTACACTTGAAGTGAAGAAAACTGTAGGCAGTTGACAATACCCTTTTGTCTTCTAAGACATGTGGGATGTTGGCTTTTTGCTACTGCGCAATATATCCCGTGACTTCGACGTTGATAAATTCAAAGATTTTTCTTTAATCTGTATGCAGTTCTCACACAGCTGCGCCAACTTGGTAGGCAAGATGGTACAATCCATACGATCGAATTCATAACCTTGAGAACCAAAATTGAGTTTTATGCTTTTTTTTACAAGAAATAAAAATGAAGTTGCCTCAAAACTAAAATTCTGGTGCCACTGGATCACTAGACTCCATGTTTTTCTGCTGTATATTTTTTTGGCCCCGCTGGATTAGTTGCAACTATTTCTTTATCATTTGGTGAAGTAATAAACCACGAGTTGATCACCCTTTTCAGTTTCTTTCCCTTGGAGCCATTTCATAATGGTCAAGGATGAAAAGGATGAGATTACAGGGAGAAGTAAGCTGATGCTTAAGTATTCGTGTACCTTGGACATTCGTTTATTTGGTTTCAAACGTGATGAGTTCAGTACATGTAACAACACCAACAGCCAATGCCGGAGCGGGACATGTGAATCTCTTCTTTCCAGCAGGTGCCCTGAATTCTATTCAACCTATCAGTAGGACCACTTTGCCGTGTGAAGCACATATATTAAAGATAAGATAACTAACTCTACCTTTTACTATATTTTCAATTCAACACTTTTAACTGAGTGCCCAAATTTTTAAAATTTTAATCATTTAGTTGAAAAGATTATGTTTGATGATATGGCATGTTTATTAAATATCACATAAATGTCTATTTATTAGTTATATTAGTTGAATTGTTAAAGTTTAAAAGCTTGTTTAGTCAATTAAAAATTTTAAAAGTTTGGATATTAAATTAAAAAAAGTTTAGGTCAAACATTTTTAAATATTTTATCTCCAAATAAAGGTTTCATAAGTTGTCATTTCAATAGACTAAGATTTTAATGATGCAAATATTCGTTGACGAAGGACAAACTATCACTGCAAAAAACTTTTTTGCGACGATAATAATTCGTCATATAAATAGTCGCAGAACCCCAATCGGAAAATATTATTTGTGACGTTTTCATCAAATCGTGGCCCAAAACTTTTTTCTCCAATAAGAAATCTATTGCGAGACGTCATACCCAAGGATAAAGAAAATTGTCGCGAATGATATATTGCAACGTTAATGTTTCGTGGCTAAACGTTATTAGTTTCATTAATGTATGCGTAGGTAATAAGTTTTAGAGATGATTTGATTTTTGTAGCAAAATATATTTAGCTACCTTTCGTGAACGCAACTAAAGTTTATTGGAGACATTTTCTAAATGTAGCTAAAAAGATTTGGTGACAATTTTGCAATTGTTGCTAAAAAGTTTTGGTGAAGAATTTTTTTTTTTACTTTAAAATTTTTTATTTAATTATAATAATTAATAAATTTTTTAATACATCTTATACTTTGTAACATTGTTTGAATTATAATAAACATTTTTTGAATTATTGTTGGCAACAATGTTTGAATTATAATTAAGTAAACGGAAATAAAAATACAAATAAACAAAAAATAAAAGGATTTTATATAAAACATAAAATGTAATTAAATGTTAAATACAAAAGTTAACCAAAAATTTATGTACAAACTAAGACTCCTCCTTATCGTCACTACTACTGACATACTTTGACCCAAGTAATTGTTTGACCATTATCTTAAGCTTGGTCAACTGTCTTTTAATATGTTCTAATTTTTATCATTACGTTCTATTTTTTTTTATACGATCTAACTTCTCTTCATTATGTTGTGATGTAGCCTTAAGCGACTGGTTCTCTTTTTGAAGCGTTGTTACATATGCTAATCATGATGAGGAAGAACCAATTGACTTAGGGCCAAGCTCAAGACCTTTAATTTAGCCTAATCTTATACCAAAGACATTGTTGCAAATGTCATCTATATTTGACTCATTTTTGTCAGACAATGATCTTTGCAATAATTCCTGCATCTTATTTTATTTTTTACAAAACAAAATTAATATTTAATTCAAATATAATTAGTAAGTACAACATAAATAAATAAACTTAAAAATGAAACCAAAATTTATACTTACATAATTATTCTGCGTTTCTTCAGACGTCCAACCTTCACTTTCCTTGTAGTGTGTTAGTTTGTAGAGTGTGATCCAATCACACTCTTGTCCATGTAGTTCCTTCTCACTCTATGTTTTAAAAAAAAGAATTAAAAACAAAATAAATAACATTGTATTTGTTGTTATAATTATGACTTATAAGCAAAGAATTTACATATTCAGTTTGTACGACAACAAATGATTTGGAGCCAGTATTGTGAGGAGTCATCATTCTTGCCCTATTAGCCTTAGCTTTCTCACACTTTTCCTTAAAAAAAAGAAATATTCATTAAATTTTGTAACAATATTAATGGAAACAAATGTGAAGATAAAGAAGACAAACCTTAACACTGGTAGATGCCTAATAATCACACATTTGACTCCAATTTTCTCGAGATATTTGTTCAGGAACATGTCTCCTTGCCTCCTTATCAGAAGAAAAAGATTTGTAGAATTTATCCAACCGATAACGATGGTTCTTGGCCGTTTGTTTCAACAGTGAGATCACATAGTTTGAAACTTTAAGCTTGTCAATATCAACAATATTAAGTTTTATCTGTGAAAATCAAGAAAAAGTTAAATTGATACTTAAATAAGTAAAAAAATTGTATATAATTAATTAAATTGAAAATTTACCAAAACTTTGTCCAAAGCATTCTTTATCAAGTTGTCTTGCTTCAATTGCTTTGCATTTTGAAGGTAAGGCAATCAATCCTCACAATAACCCCTAACTCACTAGACAATTTTGTCGATTAAATCGTATCAACAGGACAACCTTGTGAGATATCAATATGAATAACCAACTTGCTGTTCATTACAATATTCATATGTTGCAACTCAAAACATTTAGTGATACCACTACCTCTTTTTCTGATATCAGTATTAGAACCTAATAACAAAAACAATGATAAAATAAAACACATTAAACATGTAAATATATATTTCAGCAAAAGTCTAATTATAAGGGTAAGAATTAACATACCTGAAGATCCCTCAACACTAGTTGATGTAGATAGAGGTTGTTGCTGAGTAACTTCATTAGTGAATGAAGTCGGTAGTTGTTGTTGGATAGGGTCGGACTAATCTAGTTGTTGTGAGGGAGGAACAATTTTGACAGTTGCCACCTTCTTTTCCTTGTTTCTACTAGGTGCCATTAATATCGAATATCTATAACTCAAATATCAACATTTCACATTAATTAACATAAATAGTAACATTTCACAAAAACGTAACTCAAAGATGAACATTCTGCATAAACATAACTCAAAGATAAATATTTCCCATAAATATAACTCAAACATGAAAATTCCGTATAAACATAACTAAAACACCAAAATTCTGCATTAACATAAATCAAACATCAATATTGTGAATTAACGTAAGTCAAACATTAACATTCCGCATAACATAAGTCAAAATTGATTGAAGCAGAAAATTAAGTCAAACATGAACATTCCGTATAAACATAACTTAAACAACAACATTCACATTAAAATAAGTCAATAATACACATTAATATAAGTGAAATATTAATAATACGCAATAACATAACTCTAACATGAACAATACATTTAAAACAATATGAACAATATATTTATACTCAATCATCATGATAAAGATCTTGCAAATCATCATCATAAATTACATTATGATTGGACTCTTAATCATTAATATATTCAGCCAAAGTATCATCATTGCCTTATAATTCATCCTTAATATAGTCTTCATCTCTTTCTACAATAAGATTGGCTTGTACTCTGTCCACTTGTACTATATTGGGATCAACATCTCTCCTATGGAATGATGACATATCTGCATCTTCTATTTGAATGACTTCATTATTCAACTATGATTTAATTTCTTGATATACTTCATCTTCATCCTTTGTTATTAGACCATTATCCTTTTCATAAAAATTGAAGAGATTTTGTTTAAACTTTTGAACAACCTTCCAATTGCTACCCAATATAGTATTGTTAAAGTAGAAAACTTGATTCACTTAACCTGCAAGGACAAAAGGGTCATTATTACACCATGTCTTACTAACATTGATGCTAGTAATAGTCTCATTCATTTTTATGTCAGTAAGATTAAAACATTTGCACTTAAATAGAACAACCTTCTTATCCTTGATATAGTGTAATCTATTATTTTAGAGATGACACCATAGAAGTCAATAAAATCGTCATCATAACATCCTTCAATAACAACCCTATAATTTTGGCTTCTAAGTCGACAGTCTCAATCTTGTATGTGAATCTCACCCCATTAAAAATGCAACCTTTATATTTTTCCCATAAAAATAAGGCCCCCATGCCAAACAATATAAAATTGTTGTCACCTCTTACACGTTACGGTTATGTAACCATATCATCTATATGACAAAATGAGATTAGAAGTTAATTTGACATACAAATTGTCATAAGTTCATAATATTCCATCAACATGTAACTTAATCAATTTCTAAACTGTTATACAAACTTAAAAGCTTATGTCTTTCTTCAACATTAATAATCCCTTTTCTTTGAATAAACTCTTTCTGCTCTCTATTTAAAAAAGAAAATAGAGGTAAGAAAATGAGATTCAATCATAAAATTCTAATATGATTGTTTAAATCAAAAGTAATATACATATTCCATATATATATAGACTTTCTCGCAATTGTTTAAAATATATCAATTGGCAATTTCGAATTCGTCTTTAGTTAACTTCACATATTTACCCACACCAAGTGGTCTTACTTTTTGGGAGAAATTTGAGAAGCCATCATCTTCATCAAAATCAAAATTACATTCTAGTCTATTAAATCTTGTCTCTACTTCATTTAAGTACATCGAACAAAATGTCAAGCATTCATTTGTTATATAAGCCTTTACAGTAGACCCTTCAAGTCGAGCTCTATTACGTACATAATGCTTAAGAGAGCATAAAAACCTGAACAAAATATAATATATTAGCAACTGTTACTAACAATAACTTTTAAAAAAATTAAAAGTTAATATGAATTACCTTTCAATTGGGAACATCCATCGACATTGTACCGTCCACATAGTTTTGCTTCTATGGTAAGTGAATTGTCAAATGAACCATAACATCAAAAAACGATGGGGTGAATACTAGTTTAAGCTTACATAGAATCAAAGCTATGCCTTTTTATCATTTTGTCAAGCTTTTCAACTTTAAGTGTCTTGCAACATAATTGCTTAAAAACTCACCCAATTGACTCAAGGTTACAAACACATCCTTTGACAAACACCTACGTATTCCAACAAGAAGTAAGCATTACAAAAGTACATGACAATCATGGCTTTTCAACCCTAATAATTTTTCCTCTTTAACATTCACACAATGGTCCATATTTGATGCATACCTATCAGGAAATTTTACTGAATTAAAATTTTGACAAAAACATTAATTCTCCCTTTTTGACATGTTGTAACAAGTAGGGAGAATAATGTATGACCCACCATCTCTTCTTTTCAAATGCAAGTCTTTTCTTATATTCATGTCTTCCAATTCAAGTCTAGCCTTAATTGTATCTTTCGATTTCCCATCAATTTCCATCATAGTTCTTAAAACATTCTCACAAATATTTTTCTCAATATGCATCACATCAAGATTATGCCTTAATACTAATTCCTTCCAATATGGAAAATTGAAAAATATGATTTTTTAATTCCAATTGAGGTCAACGTCATTTCTCTTCGCTTTCTATTGCTTGGGTGTTTGCTAGATGTAATGTCACCTAAATGTAATAGCTGGTAAACAATATCATCACCAGACAACTACAAAGGAGCTTCACTCAATTTTACTTTTCCATTAAACAATTTGCTTCTTTACCATCTATGCCCATATTCCAAATAACGACGATGACCCGTATAACATATTTTACTTCACATCCTCATTGAATAAGTTTGTTAGTTACATGTAGGACAAGCCATATACCCTTTAATGCTCTACCCAAAAAAATTCCCATTAGCTGGGAAATCATTTATAGTCCACGAAACAGCGGTATGCATTATAAGTGTTTCACCTTGAACAACATCAAAAGTTTGTAATCAAAATTCCCATAGATCATTTAAGTCATCAATTAATGGTTGCATGTATACATAGATATTTACCAAGAGAAGTAAGTCTTGGAATAAGCAAAGACAATAACATAAAAGACTCCTTCATACATTTCCATGGAGGTAAATTGTATGACACTAGAATTACCGGCCACATCCTGTATGAAGTACTTATATTACCGAAAGGATTAAATCCATCTGAGGGCAATCTAAGTTGAACATTACGACAATCCTGTGCAAACCATGGAAACTTTCTATCAAATTCTTCTTATGTAATTGAGTCTACTGGATGACGCATAATGTTATCATCAATGAGTTTGTCTTTATGCCACCTCACATCTATAGTTATTTTTGTTGACATAAAAAGTCTTTGTAGTTGTGGTTTAATAGGAAAGTATCATAGGATTTTATTCCGTATTTTTTCCTCTCCCATCATCCACTTGCCACCTTGATGTACCATAAATCGGACACTCCTAAATAGAGCATAATCATACTTACAAACATGTATTGATATATATCCTAATCCAAGGTCCCTTAACAATTTCTTTGCATTATAGTAAAATTTAGGCAACTTGTGTCCAACAAGTAATGCATCATTGAGTAAGTCAATAACATGTCAAAATACTTGTTGCTCCACTTATTATAGACCTTCAAATGTAACAATTTCACAACAAAAGATAGCTGTAAGAAATTTGAGCACCCTGGATATAATTCTTCTTGAGCAACTTTCAATAACTTCCCAAAATTATCTTCTGTAATACTACCAATTATGTTAAGCATACCCATTTCACTCATAGTCTCCATATAATTCCCATAATCGTCTAACATCTCGCCTATTCCATCAATATTAACATCACAATCATCTACATCATTATTAACTTATACTAACACTTCTAATACAACTTGCTTCCTTACATTCACCATGATAAAGCCATGGAGTATAGAATTTATCTATGCCTCAGATTAGCAAGTGATTTTATACCACATCTTGACTTTAAAAGTCGACATTTAAGCAATCGATGTAAGGACAATGAATACGACATTCATCACCCATTTGATGTTGTACAAATTGCATGAAACTCTTAACTCCTTCTATGTATTCAATGAACCATTTCCAATGAGACATCCAACTTTTATCCATGTAGCTCTACAATAAAAAGTAAGTAATTAAATTATTAAATGCAATCCTTGTTCAATTTTACATGACAATAAAAGTTACTATTAATTAGAAAGGGTCTTCTCACTGTCACTTCTAGGTATGTGGTGTTGTTTACATCTGTTAATCAAGAAAGGGTCTTCTTGTTGTCGCTTATAGGCTTGTAGAAGTTTTCATTGATAAGCCTCATCGGTGTTACATCACCGATTTCCAGTCTATATACCATCCTATAGGTTTATTATGCATTAAATTCATATCAATTTTACGTGACAATAAAAGTTACTACTAATTAGAGTACAAGTATCTTACATAAAACCAACACCTCGTTTGCATTCACACAAAACCCAAATACAAATACTCATACTATTAAACACAAAAATATGGTAGACATTAATTAGTTAGAAAAGTTACCTAGCCAGAGACAGCCAGTAAAGTAGAAAGATGAAAGACAATGTTGGACGATTGTTGATAGTCTTCAACACAAAAACTCTACCTGCGACATAATATACATATTAAAGCAATAACATTTATTACAACAAAATGAAAAAGGATTGAAGAAAAAGAAATTCTTCAAACAAAATACAACATGCAATTATTACAACTTCATTCTAAAAATAATTATTAATTATATCTATTTAATATGGTTATATACTTATTTTGAGGTGCCTTATTTTTCTCTATTTTTTATGGCGACTTAGATGTATAAAAGTTTCAAACTATTCTCTTATGTTTACATGTTTCAAGTTTCTCATGTTTAAATCTCTTGTCATTATCACTTTCAACATGGTTAATTCCCTTTTCATTTTGAATTCTTTTAACATTCCCTACAAAAGCATTAAAATACTTGTATTTACAAGTAACAAAAATCACTCAAGTGTACCTACAAAAAAGTACAATGTCTACCTAATATACTAGCTACTAACCAAGTTCAAATGTAAAAGTCACATAGTTTGTAAGATTACATCATTTTTGCTTTTGAATGAACTTTTCACTTTTCTTAACCATTTAGTGTGCTTCACAAATG
>JAOQMP010003963.1:0-28920 GCA_027563575.1 Erythroxylum pedicellare
TACATATTCTTTATCAACTTACTACACAATTCAACTTCACTTTCACCCTAATTCTTCCCATTTCATAGTCTCTCATCGACCAAAACACAAAAGCAAAACCTGAATCTATCCAAACTTCTCATTTACTACTTCAAATCTTCAAAGAAAAATTTAGGGGTCCAACATGCACTAACCTATTTAAAGGATAATGATTTTGATTGGAAGGAAATGTGCAGACTTTGTTAACCTAGCCACTATCACCTATAAAGCATTGTGGCCACTCTAACTATATGGAAGTCTAACTATAAAGTCCATGTTTATCTTCTGCTACTTCAATTTTCAGATAGTGAGGAGCTACATTAATCCCATAGGCTTCTGATGCTCTACTTTTATCTATTAGCAGCTTAGACACTTGGAAAAGAACTCTACTTTTTCCTTCTACATCCCTCTCCTCCAATTGTGTTCTTTCAGAGTGTAGTACATTTCGTGCTACTCAGATGTATAGCATAATCTAAAAAGTAAGTTTCCTTTAAGATCTCTTTCTTTAGGTCCCCAATATCCTGTACGTATAATTGTTGTCCCCTCATTAGAGTACCATCTTCCTGATTGTAAGATCTATTCTCTACAAATGACAACCTATTTGGATATCATCTCTGAATGGCCTCCTACTAATCCTTTTCCTTATCCTCGAGTTTAATTATGTCTCTAAACTTTTCAAATTTTGGCTTGAAGTTGAGTTTTTGGATTCTATCACTATTAGAGAATAGTTTGTATAATTTTGGGTATAACTTATAGAATACTGAACCAAATTATATGAAATTTAGTTCATTAGAAATTTAATATATATAGGAACATGTTTTTAGAAGAAAGTACTACCTAATATCTTCATTTTCTATGTCATAATGGCACACAAAACTGACCTCAAACCTATCCTGAGAAAATCTGGAAAACTAATAAAGGAATTGGATGAGAACTTTTGGATAACCCATCCCACGATTGTGGGAAGCCATATATGATTGTGGAAATTCCATAGAAGTAAAGAAAGTGTTCTTTTGAGTGATTCTTGAAGCAATTAAGGATAAGGTATTTAACTATCATGCATTTGGACTTGATTAAGGTTTAAAAAAAACATAATTTGATGTTGGAAAAGTTGGTTAAATGTGTGATAAGTTTTAATTGTTAATTGATATTACACTTCAAGGAAAAGAATGTTGGATAATGCTTCTAAGTTTAGATGAATTAGTAGTGAAGAAAGTAGTGCATTTCGAAATGAGAATTGGGTGAATGTATCAGTATATGTTGCTGGAAAATTTTTTATGAATGTATAGATTTAGCTTGCCAAAATTTCAGATCTAAGGTATCAATTATGTATGTATTATAAGAGGCTTTTTGATCATGGAAATGTTTAAGGATAAGTGTAAAGTATGATTGATGAATTTGGAGTAAATCAAGCTATTTTAAAGTGATAAACCTGATTGCAAAATTGTAGTATACAAAGTATGATGTTGAATAGTTAACAAAGTTGAATAAGGTTTCAGACCCGAGAAAAACAATTGAGAATACATTAAACATAACATATATATATATATATGTGGGCAAATGAATATATATTTGATTGATCGTCTTTCTAATGTGAATGATATATGAATTGTAGGATTTTAGACACTTAAGTCGAACACCATTCAGAGATTGTCGGACCATCTAGACAATAACATAAATTAGAGCAAACTGTGAGTCAACCTAGATAATATCATTAGGATTGATTTACTTCTATTTCTGTTTAATTTCTATATATTGAACTGATAATTAATTGATTGTGATTTATTTATGAATTCCAGACTTTAATGGTCCAAGGAGTTTGATATTCAGGAATCTATTGGAAGTGTTTAATTTTCATCTAAATTCTGAATGATATCTATATACTCAATGAAAGTTGAATGTTGGACTTAGGTCTGATGGATATGAGATTCTGTCTATTTATCATAAGTGAAGCTATACATGGCATATTCTATTATTTGAAGCATTTCATAAAATGCATGTTCAAATAAAGGTGTCGTGATTAGAGTAGCCAATCTAAAGAGCTTTAAGCTTGGAATTATGCATATAGAGCTTTGCTCTGTGATTTCTATATCTGACTGAGTCCAATGGGCCAGTATCTATATCTATATCTAAAAGGCATTCAGTTACAACAATTAATAAAGAATTTGGAGTCTCATATGCATCTACATTTGGATACATATGATTAAGAAATATACGATTATGAAGTATATGATTATGAAACCTTTTCTGAAATTGTGATGATTAAGTGATATGCCATAACAATGTGATTGATTGGGTTATTCATGTTTTGAAAGAATGTGAAATTGGTTGATTGTGTTATATTTTTGTATTTGACCTGAGTGAGATCATCAATGATGGTTCATGTATTGAGTTTGCAAAACCCATCAAAAATTGCAACGTGACTTTTTAGGTAGAGATATGAGACCTAGTTCCTATCTAGAGGAACATTTTCGATTAAGATATAGCTCAAAGTTCTAGCTAACATTAGAGGAGATATAGATTGTAATTTGTCATTTCTTCTCATATAGATATTTTGTATAAGGATTGTGAATATTTTTTTCAATGAATACAGTATCAACTTTTGTCAAAGAATGAAATGAAGTGTTGAAGTTTTTAAGTATTGTATATTCTTTATGATGTCATTTAAGAGCTTATGTTTGATCTGACATACCATTGTCATAGGATATGTATTTGAATGTCCTCTGGATGTTTGGGTATATACTCTATAGTAGTAGGATGTTACAATTTTGGTATTAAAGCATGGTTTGGCATCCATATAGACAAATAAGAATATTGATACATGATAAATAGTGAGAGACTCAGTTAGTGTCCACGACTATTTTTATTATAGATTACTTGCCATAGGAGATCAAGTGGGAGAGTCAGCTAACATGGAGTCTGTAGGAGCTAATAGAGAGTCTCATATACTTGAGTTTGCACAAATAACTCTGAGAATCCCTCCTCTAAGGGAAAGGAGATATGATAAGCTTCAGAAGTAGGGGGCTTTATACTTCTATCGAAGTACATACCCTGCTAAGGTAGAAAGTAAGCAAGTGAGAACTGAAAGAATGTTTGATCAAATTGATTGTGAGTCAAATGAGAGATTTGATTATGCAGTCTCACTTATGCAAGGTCTAACATGTTAGTAGTGGAAGACTATACCAGGCAGTACCACAAGACCTTGTAGTTTGACTTGGGAAGATTTTTTGAAGGTGTTTAAAGAAAATTACAAGCCGAAGATTTATCTGAATTAAAAGATGAAAGAATTTTTAGATCTGAAATAAGGAAGTTTTTCATAGCAAAGTATGAGATAAAATTTAATGAATTAATGGGTTATGTAACTGCATTAATCCCAACTGAGGAGGACAAGTGTAGGAGGTTTGAAGATGGGTTAAATATGGAGATTAGAATGAGGCTAGTTATTTCTAATTTGGGTAATTTTTCGAAGCTCCAAGAAGCCTCGATCAGAATTAAATAGTTGTTGAAGGATGGTCAGGGAGAGTATAGATAGGAGTCTAAAGTGAAGAGACATTGTGAATATTAGGCTGATTCTAGTACAAGTTTCAATAAATATAAAAACAGATCGTCTCGATTCCAAGCTAGATCGAAACAATCTGAGTTTTGACCATAAGGCGGATTTGTTTAGACTAGTAGACGTAGAGGACAAGTGCCCTCTAGGCAGTCACAATAGATGCCTAATTTTGAGCACTATGGTAAGAAATATGGTGGTAAGTGTTAGAGGTTATCGAGAGCTTGTTTCTGTTATGGCGCTGTAAAGCATTAGATCAGAGATTGTCCTAACACTTTCAGACCTCAGTTTGGAGTTAGAGGAGGATCAATGACTGAGACAACGGTTCAAAAGAGTAGAGCTTTCGGATCTATATAGAATGGTAGAGGTAGAGGCAAAACTTAGTCAACAGGGCCTAGTGTTAAGACTAAAGTGCGAGTAACCATCCGCAGTCCCAGGACAGGGTCTATGCATCACCAGACAAGAGGCACAAAACTCCCTAGATGTGGTAGCAAGTGTGTTGAATGTTTTTCATTTTGAAGCATTTGCATTGGTAGATCCAAGATCTATACATTCATTCATCACACCGCATCTGTCATTTAGATTGCACTGTGAGAGAGAGATACTAAAATATGGATTAGAGGTGAGTACCCCAGTGGGTAGCATAACGGTGATTAGTGAGGCATTTAAAGGGTGCATAGTTCAGATTGATCAGGCAGAGTTAGAAATTGATTTGATTGTATTATACTTAAAGGAAATAGATATTATTCTAGGCATGGATTGACTCACTGCTCATCGGGTTGTGATAAACTATTATACTAAGGAAATAGTTCTTGAATCCCCTAATCAGTCGAAAGTGGTGTTTTAAGGAGTTAGTCAAGTAGTGTCATCTCGACTAATTTCATTCGTAAGTGTTTTGAAATTGATCCGAGGTGGATGTGAGGCTTATCTGGCCCACGTAGTTGATGCCCGGAATGAACAAACCATTCAGGATATTCAAGTTGTTAGGGATTTCCTAGATGTGTTTCTTGTAGAACTACTGGGTTTACCCCCATAAAGGGAGCTGAAGTTTACCATATACCTTGTTCCAAGTACTGCTCCTATATTAATTCCTCTATATAGGATGGCAGCTGCAGAACTGAAGGAATTATAAACCCAGTTACAAGAGTTCTAGACAAGAGTTTCATCAGGCCTAGTGTGTCACCTTGGGGAGCTTTGGTATTATTTGTAAAGAAGAAGGATGGAACTCTGAGATGGTATATTAATTATCAGCAATTGAATCAGGTGACAGTTAAGAATAAATACCCATTGTCGAGGATTGATGATTTGGTTGATCAGTTACGAGGAGCTCAGGTGTTCACAAAGTTAGACTTGACATCGGGATATTATCAGTTGAAAATAGCTGAGGCTGATGTACCAAAGGGTGCATTTAAAATAAGATATGGGCACTTCGAGTTTTTGGTGATGCCGTTTGGATTGAATGATGCACCAGCAACTTTTATGGCCTTGATGAATAAGGTATTTCAACCTTATTTAGATAGCTTTGTGGTTGTGTTTATTAATGACATCTTTGTGTATTTGAAGCGTAGAGAAGAACATTCAGAGCATTTGAGATTGGTTCTACAAATAATGAGAGAGAAACAATTGTATTCCAAGTTCAATAAGTGTGAATTTTGGCTCGGTCAATTAGTATTCTTAGGTCATATAGTGTTTGGAAAGGGCATTTAGGTAGACCCAAAAAAAGTAGAAGCAGTGATGAAGTAGGAGGCTCTATTGAATGTGTTTGAAATCTGGAATTTCCTTGGATTAGCCAGATACTACAAGAGGTTTATCGAGCGGTTTTCATTGATCTCAGCCCCTTTGACAAAACTTCAGAGGAAGAATGTGCCTTTCAGATGGAATGATAATTGTCAGAGAAGTTTTGAAGAGCTTAAGTATTGGTTAACTATAACACTAGTGTTAGCTATTCCATTTAGAACAGGAGCGTATGTAGTGTACAATACTGCTTTACATCAGGAATTAGGATGTGTGTTGATGCAGTATGGCAGAGTGATACCATATGCATCGAGAAAATTGAGGTCTCGTAAGTTTAATGATCTGGCATATGATTTAGAACTTGCTATTATAGTATTTTCCTTAAAGATTTGGAGACACTACCTGTATGGTGAATCTTTTCAAGTATTTACTGATCATAAAAGTTTAAAATATTTGTTGAGTCAGAAGGAGTTGAATATGATATAGAGGAGATGGATAGAATTGTTGAAAGATTATGATTGTACAATCGAGTATCATCCTAGCAAAGCTAATGCAGTAGCTGATGCATTAGTAGGAAGTCTAATAGCAGTGTGGCTTAAGTACAGTTATCAAGGTTACCGAACATAATTAATTTGAGAGTACTAAATGTTGAATTGAATTTGGGGTAGAATGAAGCATTGATAGCTACATTGAAGTTGAGAATTGTATTGCATGAAAGAATCAGATAGGCTCAGAAAAGAGATTCAAAATTGGTGAAGTTAATTGAGAAGTTGAAAGTGAATCCAGATTCTGAATTTGAATTACGAGATGATATATTATGGTTAAAACAGAGGTTGTGTCTCCCTGATGTTAAAGATCTGAAGAAAGAGATTATGGAGGAAGCACATGTAGCAGCTTATGTTATACATCCTAGTACTATTAAGATGTATAATACGCTGAAGCAACATTTTTGGTAGCTAGGGATGAAGAAGCAAGTAGCTGAATATGTGGTTAAATGCTTGACTTGCTAATAGATAAAAGCTGAGCATCAGGCTCCGGTTGGTATATTATAGTCCTTGTCTATTCTTGAGTGGAAATGGGAGAGAATCACAATGGATTTTATTATGGATTTATCGAGGACTCCAAGGCAACTTGATGCCATTTGGGTGATTTTTGATAGATTGACCAAGTCAGATCATCTCTTGCCAGTGAGAGAGAATAACTCACTAGATTAGTTAGCTTGTGAGATATATGAATGAAGTAGTGAGATCATATAGGGTTCTAGTGTCTATTATATCAGATAGGGATCCTAGATTTACCTTTAGATTTTTGGGCAGCTTATAGACAACTTTTGGTACAAAACTGAATTTCAGTACTACATTTCATCCTTAGATAGATGGTCAGAGTGAGAGAACAATTAAGACTATTGAAGATATGCTCAGAGCTTGTGTTTTAGAGTTTCAAAGAGCATGGGATCAGTATATGGCTTTGATTGAATTTGCCTATAATAATCAGTATCACAGTAGTATCGGTATGGCTCCATATGAGGCGTTGCATGGAAGAAAGTATTGTTCGCTTTTATATTGGGATGAAGAGGGTCTAAGAATTATCAAAGGCCCAAAATTGATTCAAGATACTGTTGACAAGGTGAAATTGATTCGTAGTAGAAATAAAGCAGCACAAGATAGACAGAAGAGTTGTGTGGATCAGTACAGAAGAGATATAGAGTATCAGGTAGGAGATAGAGCATTTCTAAGAGTATCACCTTGGCGAGGTGTGTTAAGGTTCAGTAAGAAGGGTAAGTTAAGCCCGAGGTATATTGATCTGTATGAGATAATCGAAAGAATTGGGCTATTATCTTATCAGTTAGCCTTACCTTCTGAAATGGCGTAGATACATAATGTGATTTATGCGAATATGCTTAGGAGATATCGGTCAAATCCAACTCATGTGTTACCGACTTAGGGGATTGAATTTTCTAGTAATCTGAGTTATGTTGAAGAACCAATTAAAATAATTGGCTATCAAAATAAACAATTGAGAAATCGAGTGATCCCATTAGTGAAAGTACTTTGGATAAACCATTCAAGTGAGGAAGTCACATGGGAAACGGAGGAGCACATGAGAAATTAGTACTCCTACCTATTTGACCATTCAGGTAAGAATTTCGAGGATAAAATTTCTTAATAGGGGAGAATTGCGATATCGTATTTTCTGTTGCATATACATGCATAACATTAGCATTCATATATGAATTGATATTGGAACACATTACAAAGATAACATATGCACTCGATTGACTTATTCCAGGGTATGAAAAATTTTAAGTGATAATTATATGAATTATGAATTAATATGTCCTAAATTTTGGTATGATTGGATTTTAATTAGTAAATGGGGATTAAATGTTATTAATTGAGAGATTACTGGATTAAATGTACATTTGGTCAAAAAAAGAGTTAAGTGGTAAGTAAAAAATTAATATATGGAAATTAGGATGATTAAGCCTAAAATTGAGTGACATTATAGTTAAATTAGTGACAAATGACCTAGTAATTAAATGACAATTGGATCAATTAGTATGTAATAAGTGGACCAATCTTGGAGTGACATGTGGATGATTACAAATGCGAGCATAATGAGTGGATTAGTGGTAGCATAATTATTGAACAAATGGCTAGCATGCTTTAATATATATGTCTTTCTAAGATATTGACACCTAGTATGTTGATGTGGCAAATCCCAGTCCCCAAGTTTCTGCTTCCGTTCTTGTTTCCTTCATTGAAATTACTCCAACTTTCTCCTCTGTATTTTTCCTGAACCCTAGACAAATTGTTGCACCAAAACCAACTTTTTACCTTACACAAAATAACCAAGAAAACCAATTAAAAGTTACCTTCATCTTACCTATTTTCATCTTAAGTTTATGACGAATTTTGCTTGCATGGAGACTTGATTTAATCTGAAGTTTGATCTTAATCTAAATCCTACCAAGTAAGTGACAATATAAGTTTTATGACATGTCAAATGATATAAGAATGAGGCTTGAATTGGAATAAAATGCATGCGATGTTAATGATTGATTGTGCTGGAAATTTTTTCATGAACTGAGAAGTGTTTCTTTTTTGTTTTTAGTGTATGAAAACAGTGGGATATAGATTGATTTATGGATGAATTAGGCCTAGATTTGCATTTCAATTTTAAATGATATTTGTGTACTGAACGAAAGTTGAATGCTGGATTTAGGTCCGATGAATATGAGATTCTATCTGCGCATCATAAGTGAATGCTATATATGGCATATTCTGTTATTGGATGCATTTCATAAAATGCATATTCAAATAAAGGCATTGTGATCATAGTAGCCATTCTGAAAGAGCTTTAAGCTCCAAATTCTGCACGTAGAGCTTTGCTCCATGATTTTTGTATCTAACTGAGCCCAATGGGCCAGTATTTGTATCTGTATCTCAAAGGCGCTCAGTCCCAACAAATAATAAAGAATCTAGAGTCTCATATGCATCTAGATTTGTATGCTTAAGATTATGAAATATATGATAATGAAATCTTTTCTAAAATTATGATGATAAAGTGATATGCCATGATAATGTGAATGATTAGGTTATTTATGTTCTGAAAGAATGTTTATGAAATTGGTTGATTGTGTGATATTTTTATATTTGACTTGCGTGAGATCATAAATGATGGTTCACTCATTAAGTTTGCAAAACTCATCAAATTTCAACGTGACTTTTCAGGTACGAGACAGGAGACCTAGTTCCTAAGATTTGTCTAAAGGAACATTTTCGATTAAGATATGACTCAAAGGTCTATCAGCTGATATAAGAAGAGTTATAGCTTGTAATTTGTAGTTTCTTGTCATGTAGAAATTTTGTACAAGGATTGTAAATATTTATTTCAATGAATACAGTGTAAACTTTTGTCAATGAATAAAATGAAGTATTGAAGTTTTTAAGTATTGTATATTCTTTATGATGCCATTTAAGAGATTATGTTTGCTCTAACATACCATTGTTATAGGATATGTACTTAAATGTGCTTTGGATATTCAAGTATATGTTCTATAATAGTGGGATGTTACAATTTATTTGGTCGCCTCACTTTTAAAACAATGTAAAAACATTAAACCAAAAAGAGGTCAACCTATTTTTAAAAACAGGTTCCGATACTTCCGGAGAGGACCCATCTCAGAGTTCCCCTTCTAAAACCTGAGTGGAGCCCTCTCGATGATTCTATTGTAACCCTCCAATCAATATCTCACTCAACCGAAGAGTTCCCACAAGGCTAAGCTATTCAATTATTAAAAACCTTTTATACTTTATAATTTAAAAGTTTGGAAAATGGTGGGAAATTTATATATATATATCCGACAGCATAACAGTTGCTTTTCTATGATTCATAAATTTCAAAAACCTGCATAACGCAATTTAAAGCACTTTTAGTATTTCATATACCATCTCAAGTTCTAGAATGGGACCCTGGGTCCACATCACAAGCAACCATAAACAATTAATTCACGATAACCATGATCAAACTTCAATAACTCACACCAACCACTACATTTCCTCTTAAGGGTAAATTGTCCTATATATATATATATATATATATATGTATATGTGTATATCTATGTATATATATATATGTATATGTGTATATATATATATATATATAATTATTTCATTTTCTTTCTAATTTATTAATACAATTCACCTAAGATCCATGCCAAGCATCATTCAAAAACATCATAAACCATTTTAACTTTATCACTTTCTACTGACACTCCCTATACTAATTTTTTCAAATAATAACATAACACGTCATTTATTAATTCCAATGTCACAAATACACTTAATGACCATCCATAATCCAATTCACATGGTCATTACATCACAACCATATTTTTATACCAAAAATACCTTTAAGGCTAAACCTAACATATTTTACATCAAAATTTTCCAAATCAATTCTTTTTCATTTCATTACTTCATTAGCATCAAAACCATTCTATGAACATCATGAAACATCATAATAAAATTTTTAGATCAAGTCACATGAAAATCCCTGGCCATGACCAATCCTCTCATTCTTGATTTCTTGATTTACTTTCTTATTTTCAACCTTTAAATGCTTCTAATCTCATTAACACTCCATGGAAAGTTAAAAATCATCATTTATCTTAAATGCGTGCATCTCACACATAAACCCACAAAACTAGAAATTAAAGCTAGAAAAACTTGCTACTTTTCCTTAAATCTTTTGGGTAATTGTATCAAGATCTCTTCAAATCTCTATCAAAAACCCATCAAAAGTGGCAGCACTTTCTTCTCTTCTTTCTACTTTATTTTTTGGTCTCCCAAAATTATGTTAAAGAATGAAGCAATTTTTTCTTACTTTTGGCTTTTTATACTCCCCATTAATGCTACATACATCACTCTCTAATTGGTCCACTCTAATGGCTCTTTAATCCACTAACTTTTATACAAAAAGACCAACTTGCCCTTTAATGAATTTAATTCGCCAACTGAATTAAGTTTTGAAAATATTTTGTAAGTGTCTTATTATCAAATTAACCATGAAATGCTCTAACTAGGGTCAATATTTACTGATTGGATGCTTTAAAAAAATTCAAATGGTTTTATAATCATTAATATCCATTATTTTCCAAAAAGCGCATTTTAGTCCTAAACTTTTGGAACTCCCAAAATTCATTTGATCGGACTTATTTTCTATCCATTTCAGTATCATTAGACTCTAATAACTATTCAGGATGATTTTAATATTTTAGGGTTGAGTTCCCTAAAAATCACTATTTACCCAAGTTCACTATTCATCCAAAAATACTATTCACTTAAAATAAAAATCTATATTCATGAAAGGAAAGGTTAAAGATTTTACAATCATCCCTCCTTATACAAATTTCTTCCTCAAAATTTAACTAAGAACATATGCTTAAAAGAGATGGTGATACAATGTAAGCTCCTGCTACTTAGGCTCCCATTTAGCTTCCTCTACCGTATGATTCCTCCTCAATACCTTAACCAAAGGAATGATCCTATTATGCAGAACTTGTTCTCTATGGTTGACGATCTATACTGGTTCCTCCTTGAAAGTTAAATCTTCCTTTAGGTTCACTAGTTGTGTTGTGATTACATGTGAAGGGTCCGTTAGCTACTTGCGAAGTATAGATACATGGAAGACATTGTGAATCCTTATAAGATCATCGAATAACTTCAATCGATATGTCAATGGAACAATTCTTTCTATAATCTCATATGGTCCCATGTAATGAAGACATAGCTTATCGCATTTCAGAAATCTACATACAAATTTCCAAGAGGAAATTTTGAGAAATACTATCTTCAGTTTCAAATTCAAGATCCCTATGGTGATTATCCATATAGATTTTCTACCTATCCTGTGCTATCTTTAATTTATCCCAAATAACTTGAATTTTTATCTATTGTCACCTTATAAGTTTAAGACCTGTTAGTTTCCTCCCACCCACCTCACGCTAACATATCGGAGTTCTACATTTTTCTCCATAAAGTGCCTTATAAGGGGCCATACCAATACTAGCCTGATAACTGTCATCGTACACAGACTCTATTAGTGATAGGTGTGTGTCCCAACTCCCCCTAAACTTCATAACACAGGACCTAAGGTTATCCTTAAGTGTCTGGATAGTCCTCTCTTACTATCCATCAAGTTGGGGGTGAAAGACAATGCTAAACTTTAAACATATACCTAAGGCTTTCTATAGGCTAGGCGAAAATCTTGATGTAAACTTAGGGTCATGGTTTGAGGCAATAAAAATCGATGTACCATCAAGTCTCACTATCATATCCACAAAAAGGTGGGATAACCTATTTAAGGGATAATCATTCTAGATTGGAAGGAAATGTGCAAACTTTGTTAACCTGTCCACTTTCAACCATATAGCATCGTGCCCCCTTTGACTCCAAGGAAGTCCTACTACGGAGTCTATAGTAATCTTCTCCCACTTCCATTCTAGGATAAGGAGGGGTTGCATTAATCTTGCTAGCTTCTGATGTTCTAATTTTACTTGTTGACAAGTTAGACACTTTGAAATGAACTCTAATATTTCCTTCTTTATCCATCTCTACCAATAGTGTTCTTTAAAAGTGGGGTATATTTTTGTGTTACTCGAAAAAATAATATAAGCTGAGGAGTGAGCTTCCTCTAAGATCTCTTCTTTAGGTCTCCTATATCTGGTATATATAATCTTTGCCTCCTAATCACTATACCATCTACCCTAATTGTAAGATCTATTCTTTGCCCATGACACCCCATCTGGACATCATCTCCCAGTGGTCTCCCACCAATCCTTCACCTTGTCCTTAAGGATGAAGGTGCAAGATATAACTCTCTACTCATCTGTGCATCCCACAACTCTTTATATCTTCATAACATAGCCTAACCATGTGAGTGCACTCGATCTCCACTCCTTTCAAAAGTCTTCACGCTCAATTTGCAGATGCTCTCGATGGAACATCCTAAAGCTTCCACATTCTCATATAGTTGTAGTATCTCTGCGACATGCATCTTAGCCACTTGTTTCTTATTAAAGTTCGCTTCAACTGGTTTCGTCGACCTTAATGATTTAGAAAGTGGCTAGTTCATTGAGACACTTTTTAGTCTGGCATATGGTCATCCTCCTATGCTGGAGGTGACTCAAGTGCAAGAAAAGTTGGAATTGTTTCTCTGGGACTTCCACATCCTCGTCTATGCATAGTTCTGTATATTCGACAGAAAAGCAAATGTGTAAAACTTTTGGTTTATGAAATATGCATGTAAATCACAACATTTTATTGGTCACCTCACTTTTAGAACAATGTAAAAACATTAAACTAGAAAGTAGGCAACCTATTTTTAAAAAGGGGCTTTGATACCACCTCAAAGGACCATCCTAGAGTTCCCCTTTCGGAACTCGCGTAGAGCCCTCTCGAAAACACCACAATAACCCTCCAATTGATATCTAATTTGATCAAAGGGTTCATGCAAAGCTAAATCATTCAAGTGTTAACAACATTTTATATTTTAAAATTTAAAACTGTGGAAAATGTAGGGATATTTTTTTATATATAAAAATGTGACAGCATAACAAATGCTTTTCCAATATTCCTAAATTTCAAAAACCTATATAACACAATTTAAAACATTTCTAGTATTTCATATACCATTTGCACTTCTGAAATGGGTCCTTAGGTCTACATTATAAGCAACCACAAACAGTTAATTCAGCATAATCGTAATCAAACTTCAACAACTCACACCAACCATTAAATTTCCACTGAAGGTCAAATTGTCCTCACTATATATATATATGGTTCTTTGAGGAATTGTGTTAATAAATTGGAAAGAAAAAGAAATGATAATACATACATACACACACACATACATACATACATATATATATATATGTATGTATATATGTGTGTGTGTATGTATGTATTATCATTTCTTTTTCTTTCCAATTTATTAACACAATTCCTCTAAGAACCATGCCAAGCATCATCCAAACACATCATAAATCATTTTAACTTCATCACTTTCCACTTACACTCCCCATACTAATTTTTCCAAATAATAACATAACATTTCATTTAATAATTCCAATGTGACAAATACACTTAATGACCAGCTATAATCACATTCACATGTTCATTACATCATAACCATACTATTATAACAAAAATGCCCTAAACTAAACTTAACATATTTTACATCAAACTTTTGCAAATCAATTCTTTTTCATTTCATTACTTCATTAGCATCAAAACAATGCAAGGAACATCATGAAAAATCAAAATAAGAATTTTGGATCAAATCACACAAAATCCCTAGCCATGGCTGATCCTCTCATTCCTAGTTTCTGGGTTTACTTTCTTGTTTTCAACCCTTAAATGCTTCTAATTTCATTATCCACTCCCTAGGAAGTCAAAAATCATCATTTATTTTAAATGCATCCATCCTATAAAAAACCCAACAAACTATAAATTAAATATAGAAAAACTTACTATTTTTCCTTCAATCTTTTGGGTAATTATTGAGCACCTTTACTTGATCAAGATCTCTTCAAATCTCCATCAAAACCCATTAAAAGTGGCAGCCCTCTTGTTCCTCTTCTCCTTGGCTGTAAGTCACCCTTACTTCTCTTCTTTTTCTTTCATTTTTTGGTCTCTCACGATTATGTTAAAGGATGAAGCAACTTTGTCTAAATTTTTACTTTTTATACTCCCCATTAATGCTAGACACATCACTCTCTTTCCACTCTAATGACTTATTAATCCACTAACTTTTATACAAAAAGACCAAATTGCCCTTTAATGAATTCAACTCACCAACTAGCTGAAATTAATTTATAAAAATATTATATAACCATCTTATTAATTGGATGCTTTAAGAAAATTTTGAATGGGTTTTAAATCACCAATACCCATTATTTTCCAAAATGGGAATTTTGGTCCTAAACTTTCGAAACTCCCCAAATCCATCCAATCGTACTTATTTTTGATTTGTTTGAGTATCATTAGACTCTAATACTTATTTAGGATAATTTTCAATTTTTGGGGGGTTAAGTCCCACAATATTCACCTATGATAGGTGTAGATTGCATTGTATTTTTATAGGTAATTTGATATGTATTTAGTGGTTAAGTTGATTGTTTAGTGTGTGTTTAGCATAATATTTGTGTTAGTTTATAAATACTTGTGTTTTAAGAGTTTTTTTTAGTGAGAACATGTTTTTGAGCTTCAATTTTATATATAAACAAGTTGTTATGATGAGTGTGTTAGTGTTTTAGGGCATTCGGAAGAGTTTTGGAGGAGAACCAAACCAAAACATATGGCCATGATTGTGGGGGACCTGCCACGATCATGACAGAAGCACCAACATAGGCCCACGATCGTGGCAAATACACCATGATCATGACAAAAGCTCAAACTTAGGGCCATGATCATGGGGAATCTACCACGATTGTGACAGAGAGTAGGTAAGTCATCCATGATCGTGCACCAAGGGGTTATGAGATGGAGTCACTTTAGGATTCGAGTTTTTTTCGGACATTTTGAACATTTTTCGACCCTAGAAAGACACTAGGGTTACCTTAATTGGTAAAGACTATTAAAAGATTATGATATAACCCTAGAGAGGATATAAGATTCTACCTACTTTCAAAAACCTAAAATAGAGAGAGAAAGAAGAGAGAAAAAAGAAAAGGGTTCCAATGCCGAAGCTTCCTAGAATAGGTGATCTCCCGATATTGCCAGTCTCTCGAGTCATCCAAACTAAGTTTCATTTCCTCCCCATTCACTTTTTTATTCATTTAAATGTGTAAGATTGAGATGGGTTGTATGGTTACAGATTTTGAGTTGATAAAGATGTTCTAACTTTACCTTCAGGATTTTGCTTATTTTTAATGTTAATCTAGTTGATTTGTGTTTACTTGAGTTAGGTGTTGTGATTGATTAATGTATATGCATATTTCGGTAGCAAACTCAGAAGGTGAATTGGATAAAAATGATTAGATTGAATTAAAGAGAGTTAGGTAATTGAGTTGACCACTTAATCAATCTAGTTAGTAATTTCATGGATAGATATCTTGTGCAAGACCTAATTGTTTATTAGAGAAGTTTAGAACTAATTAGAATTATGGGTAAATTATGAATTGAGATATTGCAAGTCTATAATTTGATTAGGGTTTATAATTTAGGGAATGGTTATAACTTGAGAGAGAGTAATAAACCCTACGATCGTTTAGAGCTAATATCCCTTGAACATATAATTGGCTAGGTTAGCATTAATAATACGTAAAATCCCCTTTTTCATTACTCGATTATTTCTCTTGACAAATTTCCATTTTTACGTTGTTTGTTAGTTATTAGTTTGTTTGATTTAGTTTATCTTTCAGTTCAATATTCGAATTTGAGTCTTAAACAAAGAGCAACCTAAATTAAGTGATGCCTAAGCACAATATATGTGTAATGATATCTATTTTTTTCTACAAGTAACGACATTTATACTTATGACTTTTCATTAAGTTATCAATTTGCGTTTATTTTGTATTTAATTCTCTTTAATGTGTTGAAATTATTATTCAACACCTTAGAGAAGAAATTGAATCAAAAAGATGCAAAACAAACAAAGAAGCATAGGCACGTGCAAGGCTGAAAAGAATCTGCAGATATGCTTTCAAATTTACAAATGATTCATTTGAGATTTTTATAATCTTTTAATATCATATTGATGGAGGTTCACGATCTGAACACGTTGGAGATCTGATCTGCAAGAGAGGATGGAAAAGGAAGGGATCGGGAGGCATTAAAAGTGGAAAACATGATTATTCATGTTAGCTTTTGTTTTAGAATAGTTTGACAATTTCTGCAGATTTTTCCTTAGTCTAGTTTTATGTTTCTGCTTTATTTTTCTAAGTATTTTTAGATTTCCTAGAAAGACTAGGGATGGAGACTATGTGTTTTGTTATTTCTTTGATTTTTACTTTCGTTATGAGTAGCTAAATTTCTTTTCTTGGTTGAGGGAAACCATATTATCTATTATGCGTGAGATGTCTCAATAAAATTTGTTTCATTAATGAACATTGAGTATTTTCTAAATTACTTTTTCTAATTGAATTGATTAATTTCTAGGTGTGCAACTAGGGATTGATTCGCTCAATAGCTAGATTAATGAAATACGACGTTCTATTTTGTTAATCACAAGTAGCAATTAGGATTACCTTCTTTACATTAGAGTAAAAAATTCTAAGAAGATATTCATCTTGATTAATTGCATGTCGTACATTTATTATCTTGTTCATTGGTTTCTTGGTTCTCAAAACTATTATTCAATTCAACCTACGATCGTATCTAGGTTGTTGATTAATAAGAATGCTTAGAATACATGCTTTTAGTCATTCACACTTAAGAAAAAACATCCCCCAATGAATGTTTATTAATGAACTGAAATTTTAGATCGAGGATCCATTTTAGTGTTATAACATCGGTGACCTGAAACAAAGGTTTTTCCATTAAATTTTCAAACCCGATCACTTTTGTTAAATTCAGATTTTTGTTATCTATTTCTTAAATTTCGTGAATTGAAAACAACCTCCCCCCTCCATTTTGTTACTTTATTTTAATTTCAAACTCTAAACTCTTTACCATTAAAATTCCTCGTGGGAACGATATCCACTTACCACTACTACATTAATTTGTAATAATGGAAGTTGATTTCTTTTTTAATTTGGTTGCAGGCGACAGCAATACCACTTTTAGCATAAAACTCATAATTGTTGTTGCAATTCAACAAGTTTTTGGAGTCATTGCCAAGGATTATTTTGTTTAGCATCTTGTTAGTTTAGGTAACTTTGATTTAAGAGTGTTTGGTACTTTTCTTTGAGTTTTTTTTTAATGCATGAACACAAGGAACACGAGAAGGTCCAATGAGCTTAAAGAGGAAGAGCATTAAGATATTACAAGGCACGAAAGAGAGCTAAGAAGAGCTAGACGCTAAGAAAAATAAAAAGGAATATGGAAAAAGAAGGAGACCAAGGAGGAGCTAAGAGGATATTGATGGACTTTATAAGTCCAGGATTCAGTCCTTAATGAGTTGCAAGGCCAGCGATTCAAGCCAATAATTTTGAGATCAAGTTGGCACTCCTCAACATAGTTCAGAGTAGTGTGCAGTTTTATGGGTTGTCCAACGAAGATCCCAACACCCATCTTGCAAAATTCTTAGAGATTTCTGATACCTTCATGTTTAATGGGATGTCGAATGATGTCATGAGGTTGATATTGTTTTCTTTTAACTTTAGAGATCAGGCAAAGGCATCGTACAATTCACTCATTACAAGTTAAATTACTACTTGGGAGCAGCTAGCCTAAGCTTTTTTGGCTAAGTACTTTCCTTTGACCAAGCTTGGGAGAAATTTAAGGAATTACAAAGGAGTTGCCCCCACCACAACCTTCCAAAGGATTTTCTTTTGCAAACATTCTATAATGGCGTAACTTAGAGCATAAGAGGAATAATAGATGAAGCTATAGGAGGGTCTTTGATGAGGAAAATCATTGATGCAGCTCATGATCTTTTGGAATAGTTGGTGAGTGAGTAATAGCTATATATGATCAAATGAAAGGAGTAGACAAGGGTATAACGAGTAAAAAGGAACGATTCCATTTGACTCGATAATATCCTTGCAAGCACAGATTGTTTCCCTCACCAAACAGTTGAGCAACATGCAAGGAGCTTCTTCATCCATCATCAAGACCATGCAAGTACAATGTGAATTATGTGAGTAGGATAACCATTGCACAGCTGAATGTTTCTTGCTGGGAGCGAGTGGTACAGAACAAGTAAATTAATTGGACTAGCTGTAATGAGGTAATAATCCATACTCTAATACTTACAATCCTCAGTGGAAAACCACCCAAATTTTTTCTAGAGTACTAATAATACAGGTGATCAAGTGAGAATGCAAGGACCTCCCAAATTTCAGCAAGATTGTCTTAGATCTTTGGAGAACAAAATGGAAAAGTTAATGGATGTGTTGGGTTTAAGGTTCTCGAGCTAAGAGGAAGGTAAAACAAGACAAGAAGAGAGTTAGACAAGAATGGAAGTAAAGTTTGGCCAAATTATGAAGAACCACACTTTATCCATCCATAATTTGGAAATATAGGTAGGTCAACTACTAATGCTTTATCTTTTAGAAATGTGGGAAGCTTACTAAGCAACACTAAGGCCAATCCAAAGGAACGACTTAAGGTGATCACACTTAGGAGTGGCAAGCAATTAGAGGACCAAAATGTTCAACAAGATAGCTAACAGAAGGAAAAGGTGGACGACAAAGAAGAAGATAAACCATATGTACCACCACCACCTTACAAGCCTAGGATTCCATATCCGCAAAGGGTGAGACAACATCAAGTCGACATTCAATTCTCCCAATTCTTGGAGATGTTGAAGAAACTATAAATTAATTTGTCTTTGGTGGAAGAATTGGAGTGTATGCCCAAGTATGAAAAGTTTCTCAAGGACATATTGACACATAAATGAACTTGGGAGAACAATCAGATGGTGACCTTGACAGAGAATTGTAGTTCAATCATCACAAGCAAAATGCCTTCAAAATGAGCCTGGTTAATAAGTGCTCGGTCATAACAAAGTAAAAATGAAAGTGGAGTCACATGCACATTTGGATATATACATCATTACATGCATTATGTGAATGATTGCAAAGAATCACTGAAATATATTGAAAATCACTAAAATATATTGAAATAGTGATACGAATTATCTGAGTGGATGTTGACGAAATAAATGATTCATATGAGTGATTGGGATTATTTCAAGATGATTATATGAAATGTTTGTATTCATATTATGCTTGTTGAAATATGATATATATGTATATACATATATACTTTGAGTTGGTATACAAAACTGGATGATTTGGTTAATGAGAATTGATTAAGGATAATGACATACGTATGAATTTGGTTATATACTTATGATGTTTGTGTTCTGACTTGAGTGAGCATATCGATGATGGTTCACTCACTGAGTTCACAAACTCATCAAAATTACAACGTTGATTTTTAGGTACTGAGGAGACCTAGCTCTAAGGCAATCTAATAACATTCTAGTATTATCAATTTTGGAAATAAGAATTGCTCAGAGGCTTGGTCAACTAATATTGAAGAGTATAGTTAGAATATTTTAGTACAACATTCTGTTTTATGTTGCACATATTGTATAGAGTTGCAAGCTCTTACATGTTGTGTATTGTATATATATACGTGAATCATGAGTATAATAACATAATGAATGTTTATGTTTGTTAATGACATGGGATAAGCTGATCCATTAAAATACTTGTGTTTCTTGCTAGATCGCCTATGGCTCGGGTATTCACAATACGCACCGGAATAGACCATACTGTATAACAAGAAGTATAACCGAAAATTACAACATGTATGAAATTACCTCTTGACGCGGATTGGTATTTGTTTTTCAAATTTGTAGACACTGCACTGCACAAACGTCCTCTACCGGTATCCGCACGAGGATGAATGATCCGGGTAGTAGCTAATGTGTGCTAGCAGATTCTAAAACACTTTTTGAACGTCGAATAATTTTTTTCTCAGAAGAAGGACGAACAACTAGGTTTTTTAGTAGCTAGGGTTTTCGTCTCGTATCTAATAAGACATAAGTTCTCGATTTATAGAGAAACCCTAATTCCTATTCCTGTTAGGAATAAGAATATCATAATCCTAAACTCATTAGAATTATGGAAGATCAATAATTTTTTGACCATATTATATCTCATATAATAAAAGATCCACAACTTAATTCAATCTAGCCCAATAAATATATCCACATATATTTACTTAGTGCCTAATAAATTAGGCCCAAGAGAATAAGCCCAGATCACATCACTCTCTGTGTACGATCCTGTAGGCTCATTTGATGCTGGCAATAGGCTTGATCACACTTCACGACCGATAAGTCATAAGCGGCCTCTAGCAAGACATTATGACTACGTAAATCAAATGAGAATCGTTGATCTAATTTAACCTATAACCATGGTTACATACTCAGTCCCTTTGTAACACGATATCAAGATTACTCACAAGGCATGGTACATGTCAACCTTTGATTAATTATAGTTTCTTCATCCCTAAGTTGACTGATTATAACAAATGACATTGATGACTCCTCATCAATTCATTTGAGCACGTCCATGCATTTCTTCATTCATACTTATCAAAAAGCTCAAATCTCTCTCATTTAAGAGAGGTACAAATCTCGTCTACATCATTCATATCCCTCTGCATGACTTATTTAATATCCAACATAAGACTACTTATTATCTGGTTAAAGATAACTTAGTCTAATGTCAAAACACTGAATTCCTCATGTGGGGAACTATAATGACTTCAGGTCAAAGGACTAAAGTCAAACCATATTGAGAATCCCTAATGACATGAAACCATGTAGTGTTCTCTCTATGGGTCGGTCCAATTTATGCTCTCTAACATATATCTATATTTTTTATTTGATAACTCATATTCATAATCAGTAAAACGTGATCATCAATCAGAACATATACTAGACTTAATTCATTATTGTTCCACCAATAACGATTGACCAGGGACAGTTTAGAATAATATTATAATGCTTATGGTTTTACTATCAAGTCACATACTTGATGACATAAGCCTAACACTATTCATGGAATGTAAATCATATTACATAAACGATATATATGCATATGTAAAAGAATACCTCATAATATATTATTAATAAGTCTTAATGTTCGTACAAAAGTCACATATGTCCATTGGCTTAGGGCACACTACTAACAAAAACTAGATTAATCTAGGCTGTACTTAACATTCCAATGGTATAAAATATGTAAATTTTGGATATCGAAGTTGAGAGATATAAGCATTATAAGTAGTGATGCTGCATGGGATGTAAACCCAGGACAACTATGGTAAATGATGAGAATTAGTGGTTTTGATGAATCAAATGAGTAGAGATTAGAGAATTTAATGAAACAAGGTTGGCAGTTGAACTGATATAAAGTGATATTGCACTAGTAGAGGTGAATTTGAGAAGATTATAAGTGAATGTAATGTTAGAATGGATGTAGGAAGCTTTGGAGAGGCTTTGGAGGGGCTTAGGTACCCACTATGCCTATTTAATGGACCTTCTCAGGTATGTGAGGACCCTCAACCTCACCAATGTCTATTTAATAGACATTATGTTCGTTAAACAGACCTTCTCCGGTCTGGAAAACACCCCAAACCCGTCTATATCTGTTAGACGGACATGTATGTTTGTTTAAAGGACATTCATAGGAAAGCTATGGTAAATCATGATTTTTAACCATTATATATATATAATCTTGCTTTAAGTTCTTCATAAAATTGTAGATCTGGAAGTCCTCTTTCAAACTGTCTAAAAACGACATCAATCAGACATCTGTAGTGAAAGTTATGGCAATTGTGCTAAGATAGTTACCATGTGATTAAGGGTATAAATATGATTGATTCTTTTGGCCATAACTTCATCATCTGACCTCAAAAGGAAGTGATTCTTGAAGCAATAGATTCCTAACACATTTTTATACCTCTCCATAAAAAATGGTATCCATTTATATTGTTTTGGAAAAGATTGATGGAGAGAAAGTGAGGAAATTGATTGGAAGAGTATGAGTTGGATGTTTACAAAACATACTTTGGTATTTTACTTATATATTAAACCGTAGAGCTCCGATTGAAGTGGTTCTTGTTTCAAAATAAACTAGAGATATAGAGCTACAATTATATTGAAGAATTCAAATTGTGATTTGGTGTTTAACGAGTGTGCGCACACCACCTTTGTGGTTTGAGATGTTATGAGAATGATGACTAAGTAGATTTACTCAAATTAACTCTACAGACAAATACACTCAGGTGTTATGATGTTCGAAATGATTGTTAGGCTCGGGAAACAGGGTCCAACAAAGACAACCCTCTTAAAAAAGTAACAACAGTTTTTTAGTGATAAAACTCCTAAATATACAAATAAGGAAAATTGAAAAATTATTAGTAGTGTTATAATTGTAAATATATAGCAATGCCAAAATTGTAATGCTTAATAGTAACAAAATTGTAAATATTTAATAGTAGTAAAATAGTAAATATTAAGCGGCAATAAAAATATAAATATTTAAAAATGATAAAATTTTAAATATTTAATCATAATAAGTGTATTTACTTCATCTTTAAACTCTACAAGGGTCATGGACAACTCCTAACCTAACTCAATGATATCTCATTACAAGGAAAGTCGTTCTAACAATTTTTAAAGGATTTTTCTCCTCATCTAAAAGTTAATTGTTCTATGAGTCAATTTAAATAAAAATTCATTTAAAAAGGATATAGAAAAATAAGAAGCATTACAATAGTCAAAGATTTACTTCTGTACCTTCTAGAGCTTCACATTTAATGGATGTAAAGTTGGTTAGACCAAATACTAAGAAGCCTTAAAGTGTTTTCTCTTTTAAGTAATATCAATCTATGATAAAGGGAAGTGATATGACCATCTTCAGTGAGTTGCATACACCATAAAGGAAAGACACAAAAGGTCAATAAATAAGGGAGACATACAAACTAAATATAGATTTCCTAGTCAAGCAGCTTCCTTATAGCTATACTTTCTATTGGAAATTTATAAGTGGAGTAATCCCATATCGAAAAGAGACATAAATTTAAAGTGATTTATATATAAATATAGGAATCTAACTCATTGCTTTAAAGTTTTAGGTTGATATATGATACCTTAGTTGTATATTGGCTCACTAAAAATTCCTCCCTAAGCCCCCCAAAAAAATTTCATTGGTATGAAAGCCAAGTTGGTAAATTTTGATGAATAGAGATTTATGGATTTGGATCAAATGAATGGTGATTCATATAACGACTCAAATAGCATTACATTAGCTATGGGTTAAGGGGAGCTAGTTTGATATGGATAGATCCATTTGTGAAAGGGAAGATGATAGAAATTTATAAGTAGAATAATCTCAAATTGGAGAGAGACATAAGGTTGAAATAAGTCTTAGACAAAGATAAGAATCATAACCCATTACCTTAAGGTTTTTGGTTGAAATATAATGTCTTAATTGTACATGAGCTCATTTAGACCTAGTTTAATTTCTCCCCAGGCCACCTAAAAAAACCTTTCACTTACTTACTTGTTTAAGAAAACTACCCTGAGTCCTAAATATCCCAACTACTTTAATAGCTTTAATAATAATCAAGAATTCAATCTTAAAAGACGCCATCCTTCCATACTCTTAGATCAATTGTCCACCACAAAGCTCATACTTATCTTTCTACTCCAAACTAAGGTGAAAAATACTAAAGAGGAGATGTGCAGGAATGAAAAGAAGAAGACTAGTATAGTTAAGCAGCTTGAATCTAATTAAAGTTACTATATCTACAAATGACAAAAGATTACAAAAATCAGGACCAAAGGAAAGCAATGATAAAGAGATAATAAAAATAGAGTTAGTGCCATGTGAAATTAGTGAATCCTCCTCTATTGATTTGGTAAAGACTAGGACCTAGGATGGAAAAACTACAAGAAAATGGGTGTTTTGTGACAGAAAATACCAACTTCATGAGACGTCAGAGAAATTACCAACTTTGTTGAAGTTTCATCAAAAAATTTAGCAATTGTAAGTTTTTTTGTCAGTAAATTAAATACTAAATGTATCATCAAATATTATATTTCTGTTGGTAAATGCACCGATATTGTTTTTCATATTTATTAAGTTGTAAATTTAATTTTGATTGGTAATCTTGTGATTGATATTTAATTTCTACAGTTATCTGGTGATAATATATTGAATTTTTCTACATTTAATTCATCTCAGCAGTAAGTTGAATGATAATATATAGTAAAATTTATTTTAATTGATAATAAAATTTATTATCTACAATAACAAATATGTAATTTATACAAAATGACTTGAAAGTGGCAAAACTAAGCTATACATTTGGTGAAGGCGAAAGTCTGACTGCTACGATGAGGTGTTGCCCCTACCCTTCAATTAATCCATCTCATTACAGAGCTGGGCTATGTATGACACTGATTGTTGCAACTAAGTTTCCAACATCTGCGTTATGCTCTTAAGTTGAACGACTCTCTCATTAGATGTGATCCGCTTACTAGATGCAGTTGCACTAGACATGGTGGATTATGAATAGCGTGTGTTTACAAATGAACCTAAGTCAAAGATCCTTCCACGATGATGCCTACCACCCACTGCATCAAGATATGTCTGACTCTCATCAACAGCTTCAGAATGTTGAGAATGTCATTGAATACTTTCTTATATTTAGTCCTATCAGGAGGCAATGTTTATGTTAATAAGTGATAATTATTAAAAATTATTATTAAAGAATAAATTTCACATAGATTAAGTTCTTTACATCGGGTTTTGATGAAGGTCACACCATTATGCTTCTTAGTGTGAGTGTGAAAAAAGAGCTGATGAGGTGTAGGCTTCCTGCCTATAGACTTTTCTTACATCAGAATAAAATGTTATAAGTGAACTACAATTTTAAAAAATTTTGACAGAGTTTCCTATATTTTAATGATATTTACCCCTGTTGAACAAAGAAAGCAACTCAATAACACAGTCATATATGGCACTAGACATTTATAAGATTATCATTCTTTATAATACACATATATTTTCATTCCAAAATTCTCACATCAAATTAAATTGAAGTAGATCAAATTAAAAAATAAGAATATAAATGTAAAGTGTAGATACTTACAAGATTCTTTGCATGCTCCTACTAGGTAATATATCATCCAATGTGTAAGGGAAGACTCTCTCCCCCAATTCCTCGACATCTGTTGACAGAATTGCCCTCTGAAATAGGCATTGCCTCAACTGATGTCCAATATTTTACTACCAATGTGTATGGGAAGACACTCTAGTGCTTATTTATGCTGCCAAGCATTCCTGCCTATTTTATTAACAGACATTTTCCATCTGTCGCTATATTCTGTTAGAAAATTGTCAAAATAATTTCCCTCCAAATTTATCGACGAATATTTTGTCCATCACAAAATGGAATTTTTACTGATAATGTTACAAATGAAACATGTTGTTCCATCGGTAATTTACCATGGTTTTTTAAGTAATTTTCCATCACTAATTAGTAATTTTCTTGTAGTGAAAGCTAAATTGAATTAGTTTAGGAGCTCCTTATACTGTTGCAATCTGAGTCCATAAACATGTTGTTCTTGCCTAATATATGGCTCATAAGGACTAGTTTTGAAAGAGTGAAGGATATTTTATGTGGAAAGGAGATAACTAGGAGGTGTCTAGAATTATTATGGATAATACCTAATCTAGGTAAGTAATAATTAATTCCTATTATGTTCATCATATACGGATTGGAAGCAGTGAGGGCTGTACTGGTGATTTACACCATTCTCTAGCCATCCAATGAAACATTCTTTGGGATATATTAGGGCCTAATGCAATATAAAATAACCTACGTTGACTTCAAGAGTGTGCCTTAGCCTTACTAGATATAGGATGTCAAAGCTATTAATTCACATGGTATAATAAGATATTCAATCGAGTAGTTTTAATCAATTAAAATATTTTTTAGTATCATTAATTTTAACCACAACTATTGACCATATGGTGGTTAAGGTGCTAGATTGTTCATCTTAATTATATACAAAAATCAAAGGATATAATATGCAGGTTTGATTCAACCATCGCAATCATAATGGAAATAAATGTGTTTTACACATAATTTGGAGACATTTTAGGCTAAAGTGAAAGAAGAAATCATGAATCCTCTTTTAAATTTAACCTAGATAAAATTGTCAAGATAAAGGAGACAATTAAAAATGGAGGAGAACATATCATAAACTTCGAAAAAAAGTGAATACGCTCTACAGTTCAGAGGAAATTTGATGGAATCAAAGGAATTTGTTGGAGGAATGAGATAGGAATACATAAATTTTAACTTCATTTTAAATGAATAGGATAGGCTCTAAAATAACAATAAAAATTTTGTCTGTAAGATAGATAGAAGTACTAGAGGTTGTACCAAGGAAGGTTATAGATGAAATGGTCTATATACGTAGGTTAAAGTTAAGGCAATAGTTTTCTAAATGCATCTGAACAAGCTCTTGGATCCATTGTCTTTTCCCCATCCTTTTACCATGTTATAGAGAAAAGAAAATTAGTTTATGGTATTCTAAATTATAAAACTCAGCTATATATTGATAATAAGAAATTCATTAGATTGATTCTAAGCCAGAGATCATTTTAGACCTAGGTTGATTCTCCTTTGCAATTTATCATATCATATAAGAATGTACCAAAATCATAGCCAACATTCTTAAATGGTACCATTTCATAAAACCAAAGTGCATTTGCACTCAAAAGATTTGTTATATTCAACATTATTGTGGCATTTCAATTGTTTCATATGTTGAAGCTATGAAACTCCACATCTAAAAATTGTTTAGAATTAAAGCTAGAACTTTCCAAAGTATATGATCTGGTTAGCAAGTAATTTATACAACAATAAGGATTCTTACCCCATAAAGATCATCCATTCTCAGTTTATTTATATTGGATTTGACCGCGCATCGTGACAGTAGTCAAAATAAAATAACTAGACCTACTACTATAGTAGTGGTGAGTCTAGTTCAATCCCACAGAGTGTGTGTAAAGTTTATGAAATGAAATTAAATGATCTTTATGTTTAATGGGGTGTTTGGATTTTTGAAAGAAGAAAATAAAATGAAACTAACTAATAAAAACAAATTAAAGAAAACATGTAAAGAAAGACAAAAGTGGGGAATTCGGTAGGGACCCAATTCTTTGGTTCAATCTCGGCCTATACTTTAATTAAGCATATTTCATTAATTTATTTTTCTTTCACCTCTCCTAGAAACTATTAATCTTGGGTTAACAATTAACCCAAGTTTTCCCTTAGGTTTTGTTTAATCAAGATACGAATGTTAATTAAACCTAACCACCTAATAACCTAGGATACAATTTCTGGATCTAATTAGGTAGTAGCAATGCGAAATAGGAAAATCGATTACTCAAGGAAACAATCACATATGATGCGTCAGTTACCCTAGCTTATGTTATCCCTAATGATTACGAATCATTAGTAACTACACATGAATTTCAACATAACAATTACAGCTTATATCGAAATTCTAGCAATGGGTTTGCAATTAACGATTCAATGAATGCATTAAAATCATTATTCCATAATATCCAATGGGTCCATACACAAATAACTAAACAATAACGAAAATCCAATTTTCCATACACAAAACCCAACTCACTTAACATAGGTTAACACAATCAATCTCTAATGAGAGAAAGAAACAACAAACTAATAAAAAAAACTTAACCTGGATCATCGGTGTAGATGTTACCTTCGAACCGGCATTGGGATGTCACCCTTCTATGAGTCTCTTCCAAAAAAATATTTTAGCCCACATTAATTACCCTATTGAAGACCCCTTAAGTGATTCCTCATGCTGCTCTTACTGCGTTAAACGTAGTGCACTTCACTGGAAGCAGCTTGCAACTCTCACCGAAGACTCACGCTTCCCACACAAGCCTCACCTGTAGTTTCCTTCTACTGTAGCATGATTAGACAAATAAACATCGCAACTCTTTAAAACCTTATGCGGCACGCATTGTTCTCTTCTCTGTGTTTTATCAAAATGTCTGACATGCTGCCTTAGAACACAGACGAGTTATGCGTAGGTGTTGCCTGCATTTTGCATACAAAGCAGCGCATAATGCATAATGTCAGTGCAGGCGTTGCCTGTGTTTTGCCTGCTCCTTGCTTCTGTATTTTCATCATTTGCACTATCATTTTGTCTCCTTTTTCTTCATCTGCTTGTGTTTAAATTTTTCTTCTTTTATGTGTTTCATTTTTCTTGTCTTTTGATTTTCTTCTTCCTGCTCTATAATGACAAGTAAAAGTTGATCTTTAGAAAATGGCCTAAATGCAGTGCTTCCTACTCACGTTAATTTATTTGCT
>JAOQMP010003971.1:0-13661 GCA_027563575.1 Erythroxylum pedicellare
GTTTCTCATATAAATTGGTGACATTTGCATGGTTTTTATTACACTTCTGAGCTCTTATTTTCGGATTTTATGCTTAATTTGGCTCTTGAGTGTTTTCCTTTACTGTATGTAGTTTAAGAGTAAAATTGTCACAAATAATTAGTAATTGTGCTAAATTAATTTTCTATAACAATTGACACTGCAAACTACCATTTGTTTATTGTAAGAGACTCAAGAAGTAGAGATAATGAGTGAAGGCTAAAGATGATAAGTCAACAAGTCAACAGGGCAACAAGAAAGTTCACCGCGACAAAGTATGAAGAACTTAGGTAGAAACTCTTCGGGAGAAGTTCGTCATGGCAAAGGAATGTGTTTATGCCGCAGCAAAAGTTGAAAATGAAGTTAATAAACTTTTGGGAAAAGTTCTCCACGACGACGCATCTGCTCGTCGTGACGAAACCTTCAAACTGGCATGACTCGGACCATTTTTAGCAAAATAACTCATTGTACAACCCGATCCATTAACCCAATTTATGAAACTTACCTATTTTAGGTTAAGTGGGAGAAGTAAAAAGGGGAGGCAGACACTCTAAAAGCATCATCACCTCTCTCTCATCCTGCCACCTTCATTCATTCACAATCTTTTGTCCATTTTTCCACCGTCGGTTGCCACCATGGGTACCTCCAGTGGGTTCTCAGTGGTGAAGTCTCTTGGAGCTATGCTTGACTAGACATTCCAATCCTTTTGAAGATGTAGCAATGGCTTGAGTTCATAGGGCCTAAAAGGGGAGTAGCTTAATCTATGTTTAGCTGTGATTTACAAACTCCTAGGTCTAGGAATTATGATTTGTAGTTAAACATTCTTTATTAGAGTTTAATCAAGTGTTGGATATTCATTGTGTTGTGTGATTTGTTGATATAGAACTTAGAGCTTTAATATATGAAGTCTCATATATGTCAATTTGTGATCTTGTTGAATCTCTTTTATCTTTCATGGTTATGTTTGATATTGAGTTGATTTGAGATCCCAAAATGACTTGTTGCATTGACATAACCACCACACACACTAAGGGCATTTAACAAGGTCTTAAAAAATGGAGTTCACTGATTAAGACCTTAGACTCAAAGAGGTCTTTAAAGTTTACCATCTGAAACTTAGTGATTTTCACTCCCATCAAAAATTGATTTCGAACCATGATAGCCAAGCTCATTTTCAAAAGGATACTATCACCATTTGATCATTGTTTTTTATATTCTAGTTTTTTCTACATTCCCAAAAATCCAAAAAAATACTTTTGACACATTTGCCTTATAGTTCTTTTCAGTTAGTAAAGATTTTCAAATGACAAAATCTCTTACCAATTTAGTTTGTGCTTTATGATATATAGGCTACCTTAGGTCCATTTCATTAAGTTTCGATTAAGTGAAATGACCCGAGGTTGCAACCTATATTGCAATCCTTGGAGTATACTTTTGATTTGACCTCAAAGGGTAAGTACTAAGGCTCGGATCAATTCTATATTTACATAACTCCAACACTTTCCTTAATGTATTCTGACTTGGAACCTTGAAATTCGATTGGATTCCATCAGGTTTCGATTAAGTGAAACGACCCGAGGTTGCAACCTATATTGTAATCCTTGGAATATATTTTTGATTTAACCTCCAAGGGTAAGTACTAAAGCTTGGATCAGTACTATATTTACATAACTCCAACACATTCCTTGATGTATTCTGGCTTGGAACCTTGAAATTCGATTAGAGTGAATTAAGAATATCCTGAACCTTTGCTTTTAACCATAAACAACGGTTGTTCATCCCTAATAATCATATTATCCATAAAAATTCTTGATCTAAGGCTGTCAAAAGTTGTTACGTTCATTTCATTCTTTCCTTTCATAAGGTTAGGGGTGAAAAATGTTTGACCTCCTAAAACCATCTTCCTTCTAGTGCATGATTCCATATGTCTCTTTAAATGAGACGTTACACCTTTTGAACCATTTGGATATAACTTTTGACAATAATTGCACTTTGCCTTTTCAATCCCGTCAGTCGATACAGTCTTCTTAAAGTGATTTCAAACTTTACTTTTATGTTGACTAACTTGAGTTCTATTTGAACTTCTATCATCACTTAGTGTCAGAATAGAAGTTTCCACTTCTACCTTCAGTGATGGATTAGAACTCTCAACTGAAGGAATATTCTTATACATTTGAAATATATATATAAATACTTGAGGTTAGAAAATGTTCAAGAACATCAAAGAATGTCCAAACTTGGAATATTCTAGAGTTTCAGGACTTGCATGTTAGGAAAAAGAACCAAGAAAACAACACTGATTGACAAAAGATAACTCGTGTTCAATGCATATTCATAGATAGCCTCCAAAGTGGCTCAAAAACTAGCAAAAACAGGAGTCTAAAACCCAATAATGTGAAAGAAGCTATATCGATTATTAGTTAAAAATTCATCATCCTATTATTTCCAAAAGTTTTCTTATCATTCCTATTTGTAAGCAAAATCACAAACAAGCAATGCATAATGAGAACTCTGTGTGTGTGTAGTGTTTCTATATATATATGCTTAATGATGTTTTAACTATTATGTAAGCAGTCTACAAGTTTCTTGATCAAAATTATTGAAAAAGTCTAACCTGTTTGAAGAAGTCTTATAAAAGATTTCATGTATCTACTTCTTGTTTAGTTTTAGTTTTCTTTTCCTTTCCAAAATCTTATATAATTTGATAGCTTACACCTAATAGGTAGAGAAATAGACTAGAAATGGAGTTCAATTATATACTTTTAACTTGATGCTCAAACTTTTCTAACTTGTTCGTTCAACCTAAAGAAAAACTATATAATGGGAAGAAAATGTGTTGTTACAATAGTAGATTTCTATGAGGACAAGATGAGAGAAAGGTGACTAAAAGGAAAATTCATAGACCTATTCTACTTGCGACAACAACAATTTTGGGGGGGGGGGGTGAAAGGAAACGAAATTATAACAATCAACAACATAAACTAGTATCTTTTCTATATGCAATAAAGCAACAAACTAGCACTCAAAAGTCCCTCCTACCCCATATTCAAAGGAGGTTGGGGGTTTTCAAAAGCTGGTGTAGATACTTGCCAGAAGTTACCTTAAAGGCTTAGATATCTAATGTTGTCTGGAATAGCTAATAGAAGCATACAATCTTAATTGCAACACCAATAAATAGAAAGAGAGCTGGCAAATTTTGTTATTGCTACAAGGAGTAATGCAATACAAACTCCCAATACTCTTTTTTAACCTCAAATGGAAACAACACTAAAGTTGCAAAAATGGAAGAAATATAAACTCTCAACCAATCACAGCACTAGAAAATGTTAGTTTACTTTTCATGGGAGCACTTGGTTCATTGTAATCATAATTTTCTTTTCACTAATCCCATTGAAATCCAAAATTGATAACAAATCAAATCCAAATGAAATTTCAAAGCAGGCATTAACTAAATGTCTTCGCAATGGGATATCCTTGATTCTGTCATAATGGGCTCAGTGTCTAAACATTAACACAAGCATCCTCTCCAGAACTTACCACACTGTGTTCATCTGTGAAAGCTAACTCATAAACACCACCAAGATGAGCTCCTTTTATGGTCATCCGATTAGAGGCTAGCTTGTTTGATCATTTCATGATAATATTTTAAACTTTCAAGCATGGATATAAACTATATAAGGAATAAGTATTAAAAAAATATAGATTCCCTTAATCAATAATATTGCTTAAATTACCTTTTTACACAATAAATTATTTATTAACCATCGATATATTTAACATTTGGTGTCAAAAGGATAGATAATTGTTTTGTTAGAAACAATGAAATGTTGAAACCGTGCAGAAGATAAGAATTATAGTCCTGAGACATCAAAACCATGATGAGCAATAAAATGATTTATTAATAGAGTCTGTAGTTATTCTCATAGCTATAGTAGATGGGATAGGGACAGGATTTATCTCTACAACATTTTGGCAAACACATCACAAAGAGTATCCCATATTCCCTATATTAACATACAAAGTTCTCAAATTAGCTATGTTAGTTCTCAAAACAACCAAATTATCCAAGAGAGAATGAGTGATTACCTTATTAAATATGTTAGACCATTCACCGTTAGTTATTTGAGTGTTCTTGACTTCAACAGTTCGACATGCACACAACACTAACAACAGAAGAAGAATAAGGAAGGAAGAACAAGAAACAAAGAAGAACTGGGTGAGGGTCCGGGGTTAGGGATGAAGGGAGATGTATGGAGGCAGTGCTGAGGTTGGGGGCAAGTGTCGAGCAAGACTACGAGAGCAAGGGATGAAGCTAGGCTGTTGGCACCTAGCAGTGGCTTTCATTAATAAGAGGCAAAATGATGTCATTTTGTCTTATCTTTTAATAATTGTCTTATAAGTTAAATGACGTCGTTTTATTAATGGAAGAAATATTTTTAACATAAACATATTTGGATCACTGTGCTGGCCATAGGCCACAAGCCAAACCTTAGCTTGCAACTCACCCGTGGCCCATGACCCATAGCCTAACCTAATTCTTTTTGGGCTATACCCATCTGGCCCATGGGCTGATTTGACACAAACCCGTTGAACCTAGGTTGGGCTTGGTCGGGCAATTTTTTCTATCCCTACTTTTGGCAATCAAGTTACCAAATGTGGTACTATTCACTTTGTGAAGTCGTTTATGATTGAATTCCTATATTATGGCAATATCTAGAGATGTTAGCTTTGAGTTCTCCTTTAGTTCCTTATTAAATTTATCTATACTAGGGTAATTATTCTAATTCATGAGTTGTGTTGAGCTTATTTCCTTTCTACATTGAATCAGTAGTTATTGTTACTATAGAGTGGGCATTAAGAAGCTCCTACAAAATTCCTATTTGGAGTCTCTTGTAAGATTCTTTCCAATCCTTGTTGACATTATCAATATGTAAATACTTCCATTGGTAGTTAGTTCCTATATAATTTTTAATTAAATCGTTATATATTCATTCAACCTCATAATTGCCAATGTTTATGGAAGCCCACAATTTAGCCTAATTTCAATACAAATCCTTACGTATTCCTCTCTTTCCAAAGTGGTAGTGATCTCATCTATGCAAAGGGGTGTTCTAATAGTATTTGCTAAGTGAATTAAGTCAATTGTGATCTAGTACTCAAGAGGTAAACCATGAAATCTAATATATAGGATACATTTAAGTTTCATATTTCTTTAAGCTTATGTCAAGCCTCTATTTCACCAAAAAAAAAAAGGTTTACTTTAGATATGTCATGACCCTATTCCAAATTTTTCTACAAATAGTTAGAATCATAAACTTAAAGAGGTAAAAATCATTTTAACTCAATATAACACTCTCCAAACCTGACTTAGACCAGTTCTTCATGCCCTAATATTGAACCATTAAGAAGGTAATCTTGTTTTTAACAAAGAAACCTACTAAAGTACTCAGTAATTTTGTTTCTCCTATTGGAGGATTTTAATTGTAGGTGTAACAACTCAAGGTACATTTAAGGAAGAAGGTCCAAATGGTAGAAACAGATATCTCAGTTTGTCAAATTTTGGGTTATTAACGACAACTTAGCTCTAAGTTCTTTTCAAATGATAGATAGCATTTGTAAATACTTTTCTTAGGATAATTTGTTTGTTAATCATGATAAATTGATGATTTTTTAACTTTATTAGCTTATGTTTTGTCTTATTTTCATATAATTGCATGATTACGTATGAATGTATGTGAATATGCATGAATGTATGTGAATTAGGTCTTTAAGATTAGGTTTTGCATGAATTTTACATGGCATCGTTGGACATCATTTTCTTACATTATGTGGCCATTAATTGCAAGTGTTTTAGGCATGATTAAGTGATTAATTTAATTGTTAATCAATAGGTTCGAAGGTAGTTTTAAAAGATGGAAGGATAGAAGAGCCAAAGAGAGAGCAAGTCATATGACCCAAAGGAAAACTGGAATTTTCCTTGGTCGACCCATCACTAATGTTAAGTTTTCGCAAGATATAATTCTTATTGGATGTTTTTCTTTTTTGATGCAAAAGAAATAGGATAAATTCAGACTCAAATTGGTGAAATAACAGCTAATAAGAAATCGATAAGATATCACGGATTGAAGTCAAGAAAGAAAACAGGGTTTTCTGGAAAATTCTAGTTTGCAACTTCCTCCTTATGTCATTTTAAGCATTAAATGGGGTATTAAAAACTCAATTTTAAACCCTAGAAAAGGGGGGAGGTCGTGCAAGACATACAAAGGAGAGAGAAGAACTCATTTTTGAGAGAAAATTAAAAGAATTCAAGGTGAAATCAAAGGATTTCAAGGAGACACAAAGCTACCACCATAGAATTCCAGCATTGCTCTTCAATATATAAGCCTTACTTGTTCTCTTTTCTTTCTTCTTTATTGTATTTTGTTGATTGAGAAGGATGTATGGATATGTTATGAACATGTTGTATGAGATTTTTGTGGATTTCTAAGTAGTTATTAGGGTTGTTATTTCCTAAACTATGTAGTACCTCACTTTATTCAAAGTTATGGATGTGTTTGATGTTTTTTGATGTTTATGGTATATGGTTCTCCATACTTAGCTCACTTAGAGATATGGAGTTAATAAATATATTAGTAAGTGCCATGAGAGTGGGCTTACACCAAGAACGTTCCATATATCAAGTTATCTTGCCATTTGGAGTGAGATCTTAAATGGAAAAGTGCCTGTCCAAAAATATGTTCATATCCTTTTAATGGTTAAGTGAAAAATGGGAAGTGAGAGCTTACATAATTCATTTGCATCAATAAACAGGGCTTATTTGGTTCAATTATTAAGAGTGAAAGAACCAGGGCATTAGGAAAATTTGGACTAAACATAATGAACATTGCTAAAGTGAGAGAATACATAGTTAGTAATGACAATCCTAAGTTGTTAAATTGATACTTTGATTCACCATTTTCTAAATTTGTATTCCTACTTTTGTGACAACCCTAAAGTGTGTATGTATGACTCTTAATTTTTATAGTTTGGATCTTTCAAATATAATTATTTGAGTTTCCTAAACAAAACAAAATTTGTATCATTTCGGTGACTAACCAATCCCTGTGGGACGATACCTATGTATACTGTGATTTCTGATTTGTATACTTGCAAGATAAGAGGTTTTAATTTAAAATTTGGAGAATTACCTATCAAGTTTTTGGTGTCGTTGCCAAGGATTGCACCTAGCATCGAGTTTGATTAGAATCTTTTTGATTTGGGTTTCTTTTGATTTTTACTTTGATTTTTTTCTTGTGTGTAATAGGTGTATGAACATGAGGAGGGTAAGAGTTACGAAGAAATTACAAGAACTTGACATCATTAAAGTAGAAAAGGAATTGAGAATGGCAAAGAGACAAGATCAAATTGAGCAGATAATGGCTAAATAGAGGGAACAAGGTGGTGAAGAAAGAACTTTGATGGACTTTATGCGGTCAAGGTTTAACCCGAACCAGTAAGGAAATGCTAAACTACCAGCAAATGCGAACAATTTTGAAATCAAGCCTGCTTTACTTAATATTTTGCAAAGCAATGTTCAATTTTATGGTTGGTTTGACACATAAGGTTCCTAATACTCGTATTGCCTATTTTTTGGAAATTTGAGATACTTTCAGGCAAAACGGGATGTTAGAAGATGCAGTGAAGATGAGATTGTTTCCCTTCACACTAAAGGATCGAGCAAAGGCATGAATGAACTCCCTTACTCTAGAACAATTCAAAACATGGGACTAATTAGTGCAAGCCTTTTTGTCCGAATATTTCCCATTAACAAAGACAACAAAGATCACCAAGGAAATCACCAACTTTTAGCAATACAAGGGAGAATCATTATACGAGGCATGGGAACATTTCAAGGAGTTGCGGAGGAGCTACCCCCGTCATAATCTAGCCAGGGAATTTTTTCTACAATCATTTTATAATGGGGTCAATTCAGCAACTAGAAGCACCATTGATGTAGCTGCAGGAGGTTCATTGATGAAGAAGACCATAGATGTTGCTTATGATCTGATTGAAGACATGGCTGCTAACAACTGTATTTGGTATAATGAAATAAGTGAACCATTATAGATGAAGGAATATAGAGAGGTTATGTCAGCAAATTCAACAGTTGTTTTATTTGCAGAAATTACATCATTAAGGAATAAGTGATCTTCAACCTTCATCTAGTTTTTTAAAGTATATGCATCAAAATTGTGAGAATTGTGGAGCGGACAGTTATAGTTCATCGGAATGTTATTTGATGAGCACTAAAGGCATAAAACAAGCTCTTATTTAGGGTTGCAACAAAGGTCAGGTAATAACCTATATTCTGGTACTTACAATGCTGGATGGAAAAACCATCCAAAATATTATTGGGCTAACCCTGTAGGAACTAATTGGAGACCTCAAAGACCCCTAGGATTTCAGGAAAAGGAAAGTAACTCACATGTCACCTTAGAGTCAAAGTTTGGAGGTATTGAATCAATGATAGAGGAAAAAATGTAATCCCAAGTTGTAAAGACAGATTCTCAACTTTCACAACTGAGCTCCTAATTTTCAAAGATGATGGAAGTGATGGGTCCAACTGGATCAAAGGTGAACAATATCGAGGAGGCACAGGCGCTAAAAAGTTATCAAGTGAGGACTGATCAGTTGATTAAAAATTAAACATCATCAATCTACAACGTAGAAGTGCAGATGGGTCAGCTAGCTACCACAGTATCAACCAGAGCCCCAAGTAACCTTCCCAACACTTTAGAACCTTATCAGAAAGAACATTTAAAGGCAATTCAGTTGAGAAGTGGAAAGGAGTTACTAGAGCCATTCTTGAAGGAAGTTGCTAATTAAGTGGAGAAAAGTAAGGAAAAAGGTCAGGAGAAAGTCAATAAGCAGGAGGAACCCCCATATGTTCCACCTCCGCTATATGTTCCAAAATTACCATTTCCTAGGAGAGTGAGTCAGAATCTAGTGGAGACCCAATTCAACAAATTTTTAGACAAATTGAATAAGTTGTATATGAGTTTTTCTTTGCCAGAAGTTTTGGAGAACATACCCAAGTATGCTAAGTTCTTAAAGGAATTACTTTCTTGCAAGCGAACTTGGGATTCAAATTAGGTAGTAGCATTGAGAGCCAGTTGTAGCTCTGTGATTATGAAAATATGCCATCAAAAATAAAGGATCTAGGGAGTTTTACTATTCCTTGTATTGTTAATGGGGTTGAATTTTCTAAATGTTTATGTGATTTGGGAGCTAGTATTAATCAAATTCCATTGTCTATTTTTAGGAAGTTGAACTTAGATGACATAAGGCCAACATCAATAACAATTCAGTTAGTTGATCAATCTATAAAGAAGCCTTTTGGAGTTGTCAAAGATGTTTTGGTAAAAATAGATAAGTTTGTGATTCATGTTGACTTTGTCATTCTTGATGTTGTTGAGGACAAAAATTGTCCATTGATTTTGGGATGCCCATTTATGCATATTGGTCAGAAATTGATTGATGTTAATAATGGTGTTCTGAATTTGTGCATTAGTGATTGAAAAGTTGAGTTCAACATGACTAGGAGTTTGAAAAGCAGGGAGGAGCCAGATTGTTGCATGAGAATGGATGTAATGGATGAGTGTGTAGAGGAGATAACTGGTGGAATGATAAAAACAAAGAGTGAGAGGGAATTAGAATTGAATGAATAAGATGAGAGTGGAAAGAGAGGGAAGGATGGAGAGAAAGCAGAGACAAGTGAGAAGGAACCTTTGGTGAGGACCATTCCACCCATACTACCTTCCAATGAGACAGCACCCACCTTAGAGTTAAAACCTTTACCTTCACACCTGAGGTATACATTTTTATGTGAAAATAAAACATTACCTATTATTATTTCGAACCAGTTGAGTGATGACCAGGAGAGGAAGGTAGTAGAAGTTACAAGGAGAAGGATGAAAGCGATGGGGTGGTAGATATCATACATTAGAGGGATAAGTCTGAGTGTTGTGAGCATAGAATAAATCTCAAGGATGGATGTAAACCAGTGAGAGATAGGCAAAGGCGTTTGAATCTGAATATGAAGGAAGTTGTAAAATAGGAGGTGATTAAGTTATTAGATACAGGAATTATATACCCAATTAAGTTATTAGATGCAGGAATTATATACCCAATCTCAAACAGTGAATTGGTAAGTCTAATTCAGTGTGTACCAAAGAAACGAGAAATAATAGTGGTGGAAAATGACAAGGGTGAGTTATTTTCAACACGGATGGTCATTGGTTGGAGAGTTTATATTGATTACAAGAAGCTCAACTCAATGACAAAGAAAGACCACTTCCCACTACCTTTTGTGGACTAGATGATTGAGAGAGTTACAAGACATGCATTCTATTGTTTCTTGGATGGGTATTCTGGCTAAAATCAAATATTCATTTATCTAGAGGATCAAGCCAAGACAACTTTCACATATCCATATGGTACTTTTGCATACAGACGGATGCCATTTTTATCGATATGATTAAGGATTTTTTGTAGGTATTTATGGCTGACTTTTTAATGTATGGAGATTCCTTTGAGCAGTGTCTGACAAATTTGGATAAGGTTCTCCAACAGTGTCAAGAGGCCCATTTAGTATTAAATTAGGAAAAATGTCACTTCATAGTTTATGAGGGAATAGTCTTGCTACACAAGATGTCTTGTAGAGACATTAAAGTGGATAAGGGAAAAACTAAATTCAACGATAAACTTCCTCCGCCAAGTAATGTTCGAGGGGTTCGAGCGTTTTTAGGGCATGTCGAGTTCTATCATCGAATTATAAAGGATTTTTCTTTAATTGCTAAACCCTTACTTATTTGTTAGTTAAAGATGTTCCTTTCATTTTTCATAATGATTGTTTAGTTTTTTGTGACAGGTTGAAGAAGACATTGATGTTAGCACCAATATCATAACAACCAGATTGGAGCTTGCCATTCGAGTTTATATGCAATGCTAGCAATTATGCAATTGGGTATGTTCAAGGGCAATGTAAGGATAAGAAGTTACATGCTATTCACTATGCCAGCCGGACTTTGATAGATTCTCAGATTAATTATACGACGATAGAAAAAGAACTGTTAGTTGTAGTTTTTGCTTGCGATAAATTTCATTCTTACTTACTTGGTTCAAAAGTGATTATGTATATAGATCAATGTAGCCTTGAAGTATCTTTTATCAAAAAGGATGCCAAGCCTCGATTGATTAGGTGGATTCGGCTCCTACAGGAATTCGATATCATGATTAAGGATAAAAAGGGAGTAGAAAATTTCGTTGTTGATCACCTATCAAGATTGGAAAGGGGGAATCAAGCTTACAAGAAGAAATCAATGAGCAATTCCCTAATGAGATGCTACTATTGGTACAAGAATCAGACCATCCTTGGTATGATTGTGTAAATGGATTGATTTGGAGATGTGTTCTTGATAACGAAATTAATATTATTTTAACTAACTGTCATAATTTTTCTTATACAGGACATTATGGAGCCAATAGGATAGCCATAAGGGTGTTGGAGTGTAGATTTTATTGGCCAACATTGTTTAAAGACGCACAACATTGGGTGAAGAAGTATGAAAAGTGACAAAGAATTAGGAACATATCAAAAAGGGACGAGATGTCAATGTCTTCGATGCTAGAGGTTAAAGTCTTTGATGTTTAAGGTCTAGATTTCATGGGATCATTTCCGTCCTCTTACAAAAACAAATATATTTTGGTAAGCTTTGATGATGTATCGAAGTGGGATGAGGTGATGGCGACACCAACAAATGATAATAAAGAGGTGCAGAGGTTTCTGAAAGAGATTATCAACAGATTTGGTGTGTCGCGGGTGATTATCAATGATGGAGGTACCCACTTTTACAACAATCTAGTTGAATCATTGTTGAAAAGATGTGGAGTACAACATAAGATAGCTACACCTTACCACGCCTAGACTAATGGTCAAGTAGAGGTTGTGAACAGAGAATTAAAGAAAATCTTACAAAAGACTATCAACAATTCCAAGAAGGATTCGGCAATCAAATTAGATGACGCAATATAGGCTTACAGGACAACTTTCAAGACTAGTATTAGGACAATGCCTTATAGGCTGATTTATGGGAAAGCTTGTCATTTACATATGGAACTTGAGCATAAGGCCTGCTAGGCTATCAAGGACATAAATTGGGATCAGAAGATAGCTAGAGAAAAGAGGAAATTGTAGTTAAATAAGTTGGACGAATTAAGGCTACAAGCTTATGATATTGCTAGGTTCTACAAGGAAAAGGTAAAGAGGTGGCATGATGCCCACATCAGGAAAAAGGAGTTCCATGTAAGTGATATGGATTTCCTCTTCAACTTTAGAATCCAGTTGTTTCCTAAAAAGTTAAAATCTAAATGGAGTAAACCTTTCACAATAATTAATGCATTCTCATCTGGAGTTGTTGAGTTGAAAAAAGAGCATGGAGAAACTTTCACGGTGAATGGACATCATTGTAAGCCCTACTATGGAGGACAAGTGCCCACTGAGCGAGAAAGAATATTCTTAGACCCTACCTATGACCAGAGAGTGATCAAAGTCTTGCTAGTGACTTTAAAAACTAGCATAGGTTATTTTTGTTTATGTTTGTTGTTGTGTTTATATTTTATTTATATTAGTTTTTGTTTTCTTTGATTCACGAAAAGAAGAAGAAAAGTGTGAGCTATGAGGAATATGCGAGCCACCACCAACATGATCTTCGACACTAATACCAACAAGCTTTCTCATGCCTCTTTATTTGTTCATTTATATTATATGTGGTTTTTGTTTGTTGTGTATCACTTTCACACATTGAGGACAATGTGTTGTTCAAATGTGGGGGAGTAGTATGCAGTTTGCATTGCATATTGTTTGTCTTATTTAACTCCCTTTTTTTGCATGATTTTTCATGTTTTGTTTGAATGTGCCAAAAAATTTTCATCTTTTGTGTGAAATTGTGTGACTGTGTGAATGTTTGATGGCTGGATTTTTATGTAAATTAGCTTAATTTTGAAAAAATGTTATTGAATTGGTGACATGTGTTAACTTAGGAAGTTAGATTATAAGTAGCTTTAACATAAACATGTGTGTTAATTAGGATTGTTAGACCCCTAAGTCCAGACTGCAGGATTGTGTGAGTATTGGCGAGCCTTGTCCATTGCTTGGCATGCAGGTTGACACGAGGAAGGCACATAGTGTTGGACCCCATTTCTGGAGTCCAACTCAGAGGTCATAAAACGTGAGCTTATTCCCATGAAAATCTCCTTAAGGCAATTCCAATAACAAAAATTTTACAGCGTCAGCAGTGGAGGACTTCGCCGCGGCAACAAAATGTTCACCGCGGTGAACAATTGGGAGAAAATTTCCTCACCGTGGCAACTAAAGTTTCGTCGCGGTGAAAATGCTGATGTATTTTCCCCTAAACCTTCAGGAAAAGTTCGCCGCGGCAAAGATGGTCAATTTACGACCCCGAATTCCTTCCATCTTTCCTAACCTTAATTTCAATCTAAGTTGTCCCAACTTCACTTCCTCTAACTCAACATCATTTTGTAACCATTCCACTACCAATATTATCTCATCAAACTCTCTAGGCTATTTTCATTTAATTCATTAC
>JAOQMP010004010.1:0-13659 GCA_027563575.1 Erythroxylum pedicellare
ATACATTTTTCCACTTCTAAACTTGATCTAAATAAAAAATGAAAAATGACAAACATAGTAAAAAACGAAAAAAATCAATCAAGAAAAAAAGAAAAAAGAAAAAGAAATAGTAAAGAAAAGGAAGGAAGAGAAGATGACCAGAAAATGAAAAGAAGAGGAGAGAAGTAAAAATGGCAGTGTTAATTTTGTTAAATGAGACGAAAGAATTGAGTGTTTTATGGTTCATTGTTTTGTATTATTTTAAATGTACAATTTTTGTTGTGGTTTTAAACTACGATATTCCTTTTTCCACCCTTAATCTGACCTAATTACAATCAAAATAAAGACCTTCGGATTAATGTTTGTATTTGATATGAGTACTAGATATTGGATTAGTAAGCAAGCTTATGGTAGATGCCTTACATGAAATGAATGATGAGTGAATATACCTTACCTTTGAATGCTTGATGGTTCTTTAAATTGAAGTGCTTGTTGATTTTAACTAAATATGCGATAAATATCTTATTCATGGAGTATTATGAGTTTTAAGTTTTTAGGTTGTGTTTATTGAAATGATCATTAATATCTTTGACTATTATTTGGGAAAATTGTTATTTCCATTGCTTGTTCTTTTATAGTTTAGTGTTCTTTGTTATGCTTGATAACAAGCATAGTTTAAGTATGGGGAAATTGTTGTGTCTAGTTTCTATTGCTTTTCCCTTCATATGTTGATTCTGGTTACAGATCCTTGTGTTTTTATCCAAATGTAAGATAAATTAGTGAAAATGGTGTGAATATTGCATGAATGTTAATTGGATTATTTTGTGAATTTTGCATAAAGGTTGAAGGGAAAGTCATGTAAATTTTCCATGAAAAGAGAAATAGAAAAGGAAGAAAGTGGTGGCGTAACTTGTCGACTTAACTTGCCACAATCGTGATAAGTGCCCTTAGGGGGTGACTTAACTTGTCACCCCTATTCATTTTCATTCACTTAAGTTTGACACATGCAGGTTGATGACGTAACAACCCTAAACCTAGACTCCTGCTATAAAAGGAAAAGGAATGAGAGGTAAAAGGGGGTTTGAACTGAAAAGGTTAGACACACAATCATTCGGTTGGAACAAAAGGAGATAAAGAGAAGTGTAGAGGAAGAGAAGAAGAGAACTTTAGCTAAGAAGAAGGAAGGAGAAGAACAATAGAAAGGGGTACGTAGCATGAGTAGTCAGTCATTTTGGGTAAACATTAACTATAAGCAAAAGGCGAGAGCTAATGTGGAAACCTTGAGAGTCGCAAGAGCAACTCCCTCACCCATTATTGTTTGCTCTTTCTGTTTACTATTTCTTCTTATTTTTAAAAATTTCCTCCTATGTTATAGACTCAAGCCCTATTATGCTTATCCGACCCATACTCTGTTATCTTTTGATAGTTTATTTGGGTTCATTACTTAGTTTGTTACTTTAATTATTCTCTTATACTGATCAAGATAGGATTGAAGTGTTTAAAAATGATGAATCTTGTGATTTCTGTGATTGGTTGATCTCTTTTTGTGAGGATTAATGTAGCTATTTTAGTCAAATATGCATGATTGAGGGATTGTGTTGTTGTCTTATGTTTTCTATAGTTTGTAAACTGAATGGATGTAATAGAATAATCAAACTTTCCATTATTTTGGTATTAAACAAAGGACATAGAGAAGTTTAATATAGAACGAGAAACTATAGACACCTAGGCTAAGAATTAGAAATATATTAACTTAAGTGGTAATTAGTAGTTAGGTTTCTATAATTAATTCAGATAATAACTTGTTGAATATGAAAGTTAGATTATTTTATTATTCGAATTGATTTAGTGCCTAACTGTTAATTTTAGTAAGACAACTAACCAATCATTTCCCTTAATCATGCATAGGAGATTAAATTAGTGAAATTAATTCTCAAGAGTTTTCATTTTGATTTCTATCTGTTTTTACTTCCGATTGAATCATTTTACTTTTCAATTTAATTGCATGATTTGCTTTAAAGCCTTTTAATCAATAAATTGGGATAGAGTGTTTAGGATTGCATTTATTTTTGTTTTTGTTCAAATTTAATTTAAGTGAACCAATTTCACCTTAGTGGGAGATGACCCTGTGTAATCACTACAACTACCTCATATAAATGTGAGTAAGATGGCCTAGGTAATTTTTAGAACTTTTTGGGCACAAAAATGGTGTGCCTGAGGCAGAATCTCCACGCTTTGAGCAGTGAAGTATTTATGAATGCTTTGTATATCTCGAAGTTGTCTATGTTGCTCTTTTGCAATTTCCTTTAACACCTTGGCATCATTTACAATATCTTTGTTAGTGTTTGAAATGGCTTCCGTTACCTTCCCCCATCCAGCTGTCTCTTCCTCTCCTGACACTTCGCTGGTTGATTCCTCTTCGACTTGAGGTGGGGTCGAACTCAAACTGGCCTATCCCCCTAGTCTTCACATGAGATTTTGTGCTTATGTCTATAAGTTCCATATTATGTGACTTCAAGATCTCAACTCTTGTCATGCGACGAGTGTTAAGAAACTTAAGAAGATGAACAGTTAGCCCATCACAATTGACACCATAATACTCATCAATAGCTGTAACCAAATACCTCATGCCTAGATTATTGCTTCTCTTTTTTGGAGTACCAATAATAATGTTTAAGATGTGGGTGGAGGAGCAACCTTAGATATGATGGTCCATACATCTCAATACAAAAAGTTCCTTAATTGAACACTTGTTGGTTTAGTTTTGTCAAACACTGTTTGACACATACACTTGTGTAATAAAAAGTGCTCGAGACTACAAATTGTGTTATTATAAGAATTTTTAGATTCAAAATCCTCCAACCTAGTCAGTTTAGTCCAATAGCATGTGGCACAAAAGTCATCATACTGGTCTACTATGGTTGATTTAGGGAACCCACCAATTTCACATAGTATCTCGTAATTCAACTCATACGGTTAACCCTGCAATCGAATCCATAGATCCTTAGAGGTCACCAAGATTATATTGGAGGGAGGTGAAAAATTCTAAGGTACTTCATATATGACATAATTAAAGTGCATGAATTTTTCTTAATGAATTCTTCCCCCTAAACTTTCAACCTATTCTCTCAAACTAATAGTTTCTAATATGTCAAAATCTAGTTATTGAGGCACAATAATTCTCTTCATATTAAGGGTTTGGGAAACATTTACTTTCCCTTTCCTAGTAAATCAAAAAGGGTGCTTCATACTCTGCGACCTGGTTCCTTTGTCCCTACCCCAAAACATGAACCTTATCCTTCGATTGAGTGCACTTGACCATTTGCTTAATTCTAGGTCCCATTGGAATGAGAGGCATGAGGAAGTTAGAGATAGATAGAGACTTTAAGGATGGTTGTATAAAGAAGTGAGATGAAATTGGCTTCTTGAGTTTAGAGAGAGTGTTAGAGAATGAGATGTGTAGGAAAAATGAGGGTGAGTGTAAATACATAAGTTAATGGGTAGGAGGGTTAAAATTGGGAGAAAAATGCATGAAATTTATGGGTGACATAATTTTCTCTCCGCAAGCCACAATTGTGGCCTTGGAAATTCCTACATTCCTTTAAATTTTTGCTTATTTTCCTCATTTCACTCTTGAAGTCCTTCTATGCCTTATAATTGCATCATCACCTCATTTTTTCCATTGCCAAATCATTCTTATCCATTATCAAAAGAAGAAAAGTAAGAATTCCAAGGTCCTACTTTTGCTTGATCTCTTCTAAGCGTTCAACTTATTTCAAAAGCATATACAAACATGATTGCAAACCTAATCTAATATGAAAGATGAACAACTAAAGATTGAAAATCATGGGTTGCCTCCCATGAAGCACTTTGTTTATCATCACTAGCTTGATGTTTTCTGTTTGCTCATGGTGGTTCAAATGGGATGATGGTAGTGCCACTATAACTTTTATGAATTGTACTCGAGCTATCGGATTATGCTTCTTACCTCCTTTTTTCTTGTTTTCTTCTTCTTTTGATTCTTCTGTCAGATTTGTTGTCATTCTAATGAGTCCTTACAAGTGTAACTTTGCTTTTACAAGATTCATTACGCTTTATAGCATCCACATATTTGAGAGAACTGTTTTTAACATTCGACACTTTAAATGACACCTTGTCATCCTCTACTCTCAGAGTCAATTCGACCATATCAACGTCTATGATAGACTGAGCGGAGGATAAAAATGTTCTTCCTAAGATAATAGGTGTCTCCATATCTTCTTTTATGTCTAAGATTACAAAATCTATGGGAAAAGTGAACTCATCGACCTTAACCAGAATGTCCTTGACTACACCTCTGTGATGATGGATTAATCTATCAGTTGTTTTAACACGCATCTTAGTGTGTATCACCTAACTCCATTTTCTTATACAAGGTGTAAGGCATCATACTTATACTAGCTCCTAGATCCGTAAATGCTTTATCCATTATAACACTACCAATAGTGCATGGGATGTAAAAATCTCCCAGATCATCTCACTTTTAAGGTTTGTTACTTCAATGGAGTTCTTTGTGCTTGATGATTCATTCTCTAACTTCCCTTTTATAGATTCTGTCAAAGCGAGTTGTGCTTTTATTTGCTTTAGTATATCCAGAACTTCATTTAGTTCAGTTTTCATTGACTTCCTCATTGTGCGAATAGGGTATGGAATCGAAAGTTGATATTTCTTGATTTTAGGTAGGTTATATTTAATCTATAAGGAACTTTCATTGGTCTTTTGCCTGTCTTCTTCCTCGTCGTCTTTAACTTGATTGGGCTTTACTGTAGCAACTTAGGTGAGTACTATTATCCTTTCCTTTGGATTCTTCTTGGTGTTTCCAGGAAGGGTTCCCATACTTTGTGTTGACAACGCATTTGTTTGGACTTCCAAGTTATGTGTGGAGGAGGCGTGGTTCTTTGTTACCTATTCAAATTTTCCTTCTAGCCTTTTGTGAGTGTCTTCTATGGCCCTAATCTTTTCTAAAATTTTGTCTAGCTTAGAGTCCATTGAGATTAGTTTCTCTTTGAGATCAAAATTGACCTCCCTTATTTTCTGACTAGGAGAAGTTTGGGTGATTCTTCCACCTAGGGTTATATGTGTTTGAATAGGGGTTGTTACCCCCTCCTTAACTAAATTACACTCCTATATAGTTAACTTTCTCCGATTCGTGGTCTTTCTTCAGAAAGCAATCAATGGTGTCGTAGTTATCTTATCCACACAACTTACATCTTTTCTGAATGGCTTTCACAGGGGCTAAAGAAGAAGTTTACTTATTATTTAGATACTGGTTCAAGTTATCAATCTTAGCTTGCATTTTCGTGATTTGGTTAATAAATAAAGCTCCTTTTTGCTTGCAGAGAGTCTTATGTTGTCTACTCCTATCCATTTTTCAAAGATAATTGTTACTAACCATTCCTCTTATAACTCTTCCACTTTATCTACCATCTTCCTCATCAAAGATCCTTCTGATGTTGCATCAATTGTGCCTTGGGTAGGTGGGCTCACTCCATTATAGAAAATTTACAAAAAGGAACCCCTTAGGTAGGTTATGACGAGGACACATCCTTTGCAAATCTTTGTACCTTTCCCAAGCCTTATAAAGTGACTCCCCATCACTTTGATGAAAGTTTGTGATTTCATTTATTAACTTTGTAGTCTTTATAAAAGGGAAGTACCTATATAAGAACGCTCGCACTAATTGTTCGCAAGTTGTAACATTAGCGGGACTTAGTGAGTGATACCATGCCTTAGCTCTATCCCTCAGTGTGAAAGGGAAGAGCCTCATCTTAACAACATCTTCCGATATCCCATGATATCGGAAAGTATCGCATATTTTTAATAAATTGACTATATGAGTGTTAGGATCCTAATTAGTTAGCTCGTAAAATTAAACATTAGTTTGAAACATGTTTAATAAAGCTGGTTGTATTTCGAATGAAGCTGCTTGAACAAGTTATCTAGCGACACCTTATGTAACACCCATATACCCCTAAGAAGATATGTAAATGCCACACAAAATAGTACTGAAACAATCTAAAACCTGCTAAAGCATTTCCAGAAACTCAAGCAATATACATTTCATTTCATAGGTTGGGTCATATTCAGAACATAACATACACATGGTACTTATCACATACACGCCTTAAATCCAAATCCAACTTGTATTAAGGTTATTACAAACCATCAAACAAGATACAAATTCCAACATGTCTCATTATATTAAATACAATTAAAAAACAAAATGAAGATTTCCAAAACAAAACATAATCACCTTAGCCACTGTGATTGTCTTTGTCCCAATCTTTAAACCTTCTTATTAGAACCTACACGGAGGTAAAACCACTGTGCTAAGCGTAAAGCTTAGTGGGGAAAAACTAAACAAGATATAATTTTGCAATAGTTTCTAACAGTCGTCTAACATTCACGTATACAGAATTAGATCACATCTCAAGTAATCTTTAATTGTTCATATTAAAGCCCAATCCAAACAATATGTATCTAAAAAAATAACATATCAAAATAAGATATATTAGCTTTAGATAAAAACTTACAAGTATTAGAATATATTACCATAATATCAGAATAGAAATTTAAAGTACCAGAACAGAACTTGACTATATCAAAACAATATCTGATTATATCATAACAGAACTTAGTTATTTCAGAATAGAGCTTGATTATATCAGAACTAAGCATGTAACAAAATACAAAACAAGTTATCCTACTAATCCTTTTTACAGAAGTGGGGAATGGACTAGAACAGAAGATACCCATGTTTGGTATTTGAAACAGAAGAGACTTAAGTCTCTGAAACAGAAGACACAGAATTGTTTAAAATGACAAGACACTAAAGTGTCTAGTCACAGAAGACACCTTAATGTCTGGTTATAGAAGTAGTTGTAGACCCTTTTAGGCATGCCTATGTACCCACAACTAAGACTTGGTAGTTTTAAAACAAACCATTTTAGATTTCAGAATCACATGCAAAAGATGTAGTGCATATCATATGTCTTTATCCATTTTTCTCAAATTGAAAATAATCTTTCACATCCAACAACTTAACATACCTCATGAACATAAACATTTGCAATAATGTACCAATAAATGCATTATGTATTTACACATTACATATAATTACACAAATTCCCAATTCACAATCATATTCAATTCTAATAACATAAATCCTTCGAAACATATTTATATTCATAAGGACACATTCACCCTTGAACACACCATACATTTCAACATTAGACACATTATTTACTAATCACACATTCCTTAAGTAATTGCCTCAATTAACAATCCATAGCTAAATTAAAATTTACTTAATTAATCTAACCTCAATTTAAGTTCATTTCACACCTTAAACAAGTCCAATTAAGTCCCAATGCACCAAAAATGACCTAAACTTATATAGTTTAACAATTGCATGAAACCAAGTTTTTCACCTTCCTAAGCATTTACCACGACCATGAGAATGCTCCTTATAAATCCCACAATCATGTGATGAATCAACTGAAGGTTTACTCACCCACAACCTTCAGTTTGTTTCCAAAGCTTAACTTCTTCACTTCCATTCGATGCACCTTCACCAAAGTCCATAAATTTCACTTAATTTCTAACTTATTCAGGCTTCATTACCTCATCAAATTCATGTCCAAAACAATTCAAAAATCATTCATTAAGTATCTCATAATCTATGATCTATTAGGTATCAACGTCTAAAGCAAAAGATATCAAACAAATATCATGTTCCAGATTTGAATTCATCATTAATTCAGTACATATTCTATCCAATTCAAAGCATCAAATAATTCATATTATAGCATGCAATCAAGTTTAGGATTCCTTTACCTTCTTAACTTCAAATGTTAACTCTAAAGAACTAGCTAGTCCAGCCTTTCCAAGCAGTCAGCACACATAAAGATTCCAAGTGAAGATGATCCAAAATCAAACAAAATTCCAGAAGTTAAGAGGGAGTAAAAGGATTCGTTGGAGAGGAGCAAAGTGTAGAGAGAAGGAAACAAAAACTTCAAAAGTGAAGATGATTCATCACTTGCCTAACTCCTTGAATGCAAGCTTTCTTAGTTTGCAATGGTCACATGTCACACATAAAAGTGTGATACTTGTCCTTCATTAAAGCAACCTGTATGTCTTTATATGTGGTAGCCAAATGTCATAATTCAATTAGGCCACTTGTCACTTAATCAATGTTGCCAAATGTCACTATCTCATAGGCTTAGTCATTTTAATCTTCCATGTACCAACTTGACTTGCCAATTGACAATTTTTCTAGTCCAATTGTACATCATAATACCTCAATTCTCTAATGATATCAATTCATTCCAAATCACTAAATATAATCCATTAGACCAAAATGATAGACATATGAAATTCACATTCAAATAATAGCACAATTTTAACACCTATAACATATGAACTTTCATGAACATGTAACATTTCAACTAAGGAATAATTTAGGGCCTCACACCTTGATTGGTCCGATTAAATCCTGGTCTTATGAAATCCATAAGGTTCCGTGGTGGGTTCCTTAATGTCCTCCTCGCTAAACCTTTTGATGAAATTCCTCATGATGTTTTCGCTTTAGGTTTCTCTTCTTCTTCATATCTAGCTCTTTGGATTGCTCGCTTTAACTGAGAAATGTTAAGTTCTAAATTTTCGGCTATCCGATTTGAACTCCTAGTAATTCTTGGGTTCATATAATTGCACGGACACAAAAGTGGTGAAAAAATCATTAGACTAAAAAGAATTACACTAATCCTACTAACTCCCCGACAGCGATGCCCAAAACTTGATTAAGTGGGCAAGTTTTAAAATTTCTTATTCCTCAATATATCGCAAGTGCAGGGGTCGTGAGTGTAGTTGTTGGGTCCCATTTTTGGAACCCAACCTCTTGTGAATATCATAAGACTTGAGCGTATCTTCCTATGGGGTTATTTCCATTAACCCTTATTTGGCATCATCCCACAATGGTGGCGTGCCCATGACAATTAACATCAAAAAAACTTATTACCTTAATGATGAATCCTATTTCTGAAAGTGAGGTCCAACTCTGGCGGAAATATCATAGGACTCTCATATCTTTACTTCATTATACTCTTGAATACATTACATACAACTAATTTTCATCATTCACATTTCAATATCCTCAAAACAAAAGGGTTTTACAAAGCTATAATGGCCTTTCAAGCCACATTACAACATAATCACAAATCTCAAAATACAAAAGTTACATGAACTACAAATTTTTGAAATGTGACTAAAGTCTTGTGTTTTCCAAAACTAACTCAAAATACAACATAAGCAAATTTGGAGTGATGCCTTGAATCTCTTTCACTCCATCTCTTGCTCCTCACCTGAAGGTGGGGATAGAAAGGGGGTGAGCTTGACAGCTCATGGGTAACAGTTTATAACAAAAAAAAGCAAAAGTCATTTTCAAAACTCATTGCCATTGTACATTTTCGAAACCATAGTAGTTTCGCAATAAAAATCCTCAAACACTTTTTTCATGAAATTCCCACTTTGTTAAAAATTCACCATAGTTCAAGTCATGTATGCATCCATCATGTCAAACATATCATGAGCACATAAGCATATCAGAATGGTTTGGGTGATCCAAAACAGAACGTACTACACATTTCCCATAAGGGTCCTGTGTAGCTGTGAATAGAACGTACTAGCGGAATCCTACATAATGGTTTTATGTAGCCATGAACTTATGGGAGTCCATGAAGGAGCTCCATGCCATTAGTGGTTAGGTGAGAGAAGTGTTAAACTTGAGTCAATGTACACGTGACTTAACCTAAGGGACCACCACAAACCCACATAACACATATATCATGACTTGAAAACTTGTGTTGCCCAAAATGGCACTTGTTAAAAACTTGAGTTTCATGAGCATACAATATTTCGTATGCGCTTTCAAAACTTGATTTCATAAACTTGCTATTCTTTTCAGAAATCACTTGAAAAATCTCTTTATAAACCATTTCACAGTTTATTCAGCAAACATATATCAGATTTCACAAATCATGCAAAAGCAAAAGATGCAACACTTATGATGAAATTGAAATTAGTAAACTTCTTTGCTTTAAAGAAAATAGTAGTAGCTTATTTACTCTATTATAAACTTGTACCCACCTTGATTTCTTTTCTTTTGGACTTGCTCAAAATGTCTCTTCTCTTTGCAAACAACCTGAGGTATCTAAGGCTCTTTCCTGTTGTATCTTTAATGTGTACTCTGTAGGTCTATTTAATCCACTTGGTTCTTTACTAAATGAAGAGATTCTTATCTCAAATGGAAGCTCTTCTCTTCCTCTACCTTTTTCTTTTCTTGCACAACCTCAAAATCTCTCTTATAGGCTAGGGAAATTGAAACCCTAGCTTGTTTTCTCTTCTTTCTCTTCTCTTTGTGTTTCTCTCTCTTTTTTATGACATTCTCTGTCTTTTTTCCTAAATTTTCATTCTTCTCTTCTGCTTATTCTTCCATTCACGTTTTTCTTCTTCATTTATAAGCAAGACAACACTTATTCTTCCAATTATGCCCTTAACGATTGAGAAATGTTCCATTTGCCCTTCCACTTATGCCTTATGTCTTTTATACTTAAGTGTCTTGCTAAAAGCACCCTTGAATATTCTGACATAACTCTTTCTTCTAGAAAAGTGTTCCCCCTTGCCTTAAGTTTTCAATGAAACCAAAATCAATCCATTTGGTCCAGTACTTCGAAAGATACAATTCAAAAATTTTTGGACTGCTCTTGTCCAAATCAGTATACTATGCACAACTTCTACACGACGTTTAAACATCTTTAAAACTGAATTAGATTCCAATTTCTTCATACCATTTGTAGATTCATGTCTTTAGTTCACCACAAATCAGGAATCATCTCATTTAGAGCTCTACCGATCTAGAAATCATCAAAATATTGAAGTATGTTCAGTGACATATCTAATTCCTACTCTTCTAATCGATACCTTTGCTTGATTTAATACATCTTTTTCACATCAATACCACAATATATCAAAATCTATTGAGGGATAGGAAGATGGTTTAAGAAACTAGTGGTTCAAGAATCACTTCATTTGGAGGTCGGATAACAAAATTATGGTCGAACGAATCAAAGAAGATTTGGTCCTCAATCATATCAAACTTGTCTCGGGACAAATGACATAACTTTTACTAGAGATGTTGGACTATGATTATCTTAGGCGGTTTGAAAGAGAACTTTAAGGTCTACAACTTTCATGAAGACCTCGAAGATAGAAGATAGAAAAACAAAGGAGAAACGAAAGACAGAAGAAGAAAAAAGGCAGAAGGTAGCAAAACACAGACGAAGAGAAAGACAGAAGATAACAAAACATAAACGAAGCGAAAGATAGAAGAAACAAAAGACAGAATGTAGCAACACACAGACGAAGCGAATGAAAAAAGAAACAAAAGACAGAAGATACAAAAAAAGCAGAAGAAGTGAAAAGACATAAGAAGAAAAAACACAAAAGATAGCAAAAGACAACAGAAGTTTATAAACAATAACCCAAAAGAAGTTTGTGAATAGTAACCCAGAAGAAGCAAAAGATAGAAGAAGCGAGCCGACAAAACACAGAATAAGAAACGTCAGCAAAATACAAAAGAATATGCGTTAGCAAAAAACAGTAACCTAGAAGAAGTTTTATGAACAATAACCTAGAAGAAGCAAAAGACAGAAGGAGCCGGCAAAACACAGAAGATAGCAAAAGACAGAAGAAGTTCATAAACAGTAACCCAGAAGAAGTTTTATGAACAATAACCTAGAAGAAGCAAAAGACAGAAGAAGCGAGTCGGCAGAACACAGAATAAGAAACGTCAGCAAAATACAAAAGAATATGCGTTAGCAAAAAACAGAAGAAAACACGTCGGCAAAACACAGAAGAAGACATGTCAGCAAAACACAAAAGAAGACGCGTCAGCAAAACATAGAAGAAGACGCGTCAACAAAACACAGAAGAGGTGAAACTCAGAAGGAACAAAACACAGAAGATAAAAAGGCAGACGATACAAAACACAGAATAAAAGAACAAAACAAAGAAGAAGATGACGTCCTCATAGAAAAAGATGACATCATCACAGAAGAAGCGAAAAGGCAGAAGATACAACTTCTCTTTGAACATCTTACCTTATAAGGACCCTAGCTTTTAGCTCAGACGTGCAAAATTTTCATGCTAAAATACCCTTGGAAAGCTGAAAGAAAGATCTACTTCTTCTTAGAAGACAACTTTCTCTAATCTAGCCTAGATCGATCCAGAATTGCCCTCGAATTTTGAACACGAATTTTCATTCATCCAATGTACTACACCTTATTCTAAACTTCATGACAAATTTTGAGATTTTTAAAGACATAATTTAAATTCTATATCTAAATAAGAAATGTATCCTTATGTCTCTAGTTTAATCCAAATTAGGAATTATCTCATTTGGATAACTAAAGAAAACGTTGTGGCTAAAAGACTGAAGCATACTTTGTGAATAATTTTCCAGATCAACTACCAATCTTGTTTCACAATCTTTCCTTAACACAAATCATACTAAGATCACCTTTTCTACTTCATTTACTCCTCATTCTCAACTCCATTTCAAATCAATATCATCCATAAAGAAAATATAGTTCATGATTAATCATGAACACCAATAACAGAATATACACTTATATACATATTCGTCATCAACTTACTACACATATGCAACTTCATTTTTGGCTTTCATTCTACTTCTAACTTTCACCTTAATTCTTCTCACTTCAAAATCTTTTATCCACCAAAAACACTAAGGAAAAACTTGGACATATCCACATTTCTCATTCACTACTTTTCCCTTGCCTATCATGTCTTGGTTCAAGAATTTTCATCAGTTGTTCATTACTCAGGACGAATCACCAAAATTTCTCGTTTACTAGTTCTAATCTTCTAATAAAAGTTCAGGGTACAACATTCCTATCCTGAGGAATGTAAAAATAGTACCCTCGAGTTCCCATAGGATATCCTACAAAAAAACACACTTCTGACCCTGGTTCCATCTTTATGGATTCAGGCTCTAGAACATAGGCTAGGCAGCCCCAAGTCCTTAAGTGCCTCAATGAAGGCACTCGACCGGTCCACAACTCCCTAGGAGTTTTAGGCACTGATTTGTATGGAGCAAAGTTAAGAAGATATGTTGCTGTTTGTATGGCATATCCTCAGAACAATTCTGGAAGGCTAGCATAGGACATCATTGATCTTACCATTTTCAATGGAGTTCTATTTCTCCTCTCACCTACGCCATTCTTTTGAGGTGTTTGAGGAGCTAACGATATTGCTTAAACTCTCCAGATAAATACTCACCACCTCGATCCGATCGAATTTGTTTTAATGGCTTGCCTGGTTGCTTCTCAGCTTCATCTTTGAATTCTTTGAACTTTTTAAAGGATTCACTCTTTTTATGAATCAAATACAAATATTCATGTCTTGAGTAATCATCTATAAGGTTATGGAATATTCATAACCTCCTCTAGCTTGTACATTCATGGGCCCACACACATCAGTATGTACTAGGTCCAACGTGGATTCAGATCTGTTTCCTTTAGAAGGAAATGAGGCTTTGGTCATTTTTCCTTCAATACAAGATTC
>JAOQMP010004078.1:0-13655 GCA_027563575.1 Erythroxylum pedicellare
TTATATGATTTGAATTGTTTTACATGATTTGAAACTATTTTGCATAAACTAAAGATTTTTAATGATTTTAAATTGAAGGAGTAGAAAATGGTGCCTCAAAAGAGACTTCGAGGAGCAGTGACCTGATCTAGATCTCACTAAAGGAGCACGGATGAATCCTATATCCCACAAGATGTTGGGACACAACCTGCTCCTAATTCTGAGGCATCTAGTGTACAACATGAAGTGCCACAGCCTCCTCCTCCTATGCCTGCTATGGACCCGCGGTTCTTTCAAGCCTTTGCTCAAGCTTTCACATATGCCATAGATCAAGGGTCACAAGTTCCGGTGCCAGCTTCAATAGATAGAAGTAGGCAGTATGATAAGCTATGTAAGTATGGGATTTTCTTTAGATACTAACCTCACTACATTAAGCGAAATACATTTGTGTGTTTAGTGTTTATTTGTTACAGATCAAAAATGGAGAAATCTCTTATCTATGGAAGACACGTTGATTTTACTTCCTTGAAGCAAAATCAGATGGACATCGAACCAAAAATTGAAGTAGCTGGCTGGAAAATTTTCTTCAACATTCGTGTAATGGTCTATTTGAATGAGATATGAGTTCTGGAAGAATGCAAAGGTGGTGAACAACACCTTAATATCAATGGTAGATGGGTTATTAGTTATAGTCACACAAGATTCTATAGAGAGGCTATTCGGTGTCCAAGTATTGGAGCAAAGCTATTTAACAATACCAAATGGATCACTCAAAGTCATGTAGATAAAGCTCACATCAATCGATAACTATATAGAAGTAGTGATCCAGGAGTCAAGAAGGCTTCAACCTTTGTTCCGAAGGCTAGGGTTCTACATTCACTACTTATCCACTGTATTCTAGCAAAAGTAGGCTTGAAGGACATAGTGACTATGAATGATGAACATTGTTTATTTCATCTACTTAATCACCAACCTATTAATCTTCCATACTTGATTTTGAAGTACATGATGAAGTCTAAGGGAGAGTATTGTAGCTCTTTACCTTACAGTATGTTGTTGACAAGATTTTTTAGAGAATCTGAAATCTTACTTGATAAAGGTAACAGGGTAAAAATAGATTTAAAGAGTGTTATTAATGCCATTACTATTCTCAGAATGGGAATAAAGTTTGAAACTGAAGTGGATATAGGTTTTACACCGAAAGCAAAGTCTAAAGGGGAGCTTATAGTAAGACAAAACAGGAGTAAACATGTTACATCTGAAAGACAAAAAAAACCTCGATCGATAGAAAGAACATCCGCAGAAGAAAAGGCTGAACAATCGTCTAATGTGCTACTACAAACTAAGACGATTCTACATAGAGAGGAAAGTCGGGTTCAATAATTAACACAACAAGTGTCTTTAAAGAGGAAGGCCGAGATGCTCCAATCAGAAAAGCCCAAACAGTCAAGAAGGTCACCAAGATTATTGACCTTATGACAACAAGAACAGAAGAAACAAAAATTTCTGATTCATGGTGGAGATTATGAGAAGAAAGAGCAACGACAGCAGCCTACCAGATCAATTGTCTCTATTTTGCAAAGTCAATCAGTAAAATCATCTGGAAAGATAGAGATAAAAAAGAAGTTAGTATTTGAGAGGAAGAAGCCTCAACAACAACTCTCTTCCAAACCACTAGAAGAACAAAAGAAGATGAAGCTTATTCAGAAAAAGGTTTCTTCATTTGATGTTCAACATAAGGCACATACAGTTGAACACCAGCTATTACCTTACAGTCCTTCTCAACCAATCAACAAAAAGGATTTGAAAATGAAGATTATAGAAGAATCAGTACCTGTTTGAAACAGAAGTTCAATTATTATCAAAGAATCTTCAAAAAAGACAGTCAAGGTACAAGTCGAACCTATACCAGTGAACAATTAGACAATACATCTTCTTAGTTATGAAGAACGAAGACTATATGGTATTCTGCGAGATAAAAAGTCAGAACTATATCCAATGAAGATTTCAAAGGATCGTTATACAATCTATCCGATTACAAGCAGAACAACAATAAAGATTGTTCCAGATGTACAACCAAGATGTTCAACCCCCGTAATAAACAAAGAAAAAGGAAAGATGAAGATGTTTCCTGAAGGATATGAAGATGAGCTTATCAAAGAACAGACTCAAGTGGCTGTGAAGAATATAGATGATGCATGTAATGCAATTCAGCTTGTAGGTGTCTATGTATCACATCACATATCAAAGCATCAGGGAGTCAATTTGGAGTTTCTATCAAAGATGAAAGTTTCAAGGTAGTTGGCACTATGACAAAAGGAAGGTACAAATGTATCACGGTTGAAGCTATCAATTTCAACTTAGAAACCTTTGTGCATTTAATCATGCATTTCAGACCCTTAGGTTTCATACCTTCAGTCAAAAATTTGTTACACCTTCTTGGGCAACCAATTCTCAAACTACCCAGACTTGATGATCTTGATCTCCCAGAAGGAAAACAAACCCTCAAACTACCCTCAATCAAAATCATAGAGATAGATGTTCTACCTAGAGAACCATCTGTTGTTGAAAGCCTTCATCCACTTAGTGACATACAACAAGATCCTACTGTTAATTTGGAGTTCTTTAATCATTTCATCAATTGGACTAAAGTTAGTCACAAACAGAAGAAAGTTCAGGAAGCCTTAGTGAAAGATATTGAGGAAATTCACACTAAGGTTGAAGAACTGGGTGATTCAGTGGGTGATCTTCATAAGGAAATAGCACTTCTACATGTTTCTATTGAACAAGACCTCAAGACGATCCGCACTGATATTCAACATATGTATTCTGAAATTTTGAAGCGTCTAAGACGAGCTATCTTTTTGCTTAATAACAAATAGGGGGAGAAGAGGAGAAGAATAGAAAAGTGGAAATATTAGAAAGCATTTTATACCTTATGCATTTCTTATGTTTTTGCTTTGATTTTACTCCTTTGAACAATAATTGTTTATTCATCTAAATATTATCTTATCTTCTAATATTATGATTATTTGTTATCATCAAAAAGGGGGAGATTGTTAAGTCAATAAGACTTCACTTCTATTAATTTTGATGACAATAAAATAATAATAATCTTAGAAGTGTATGAATTGTTTTGATAAGTTTGTTAAGTGCGTAGAAAAATGTAAGTGACACGAAGTCAAACCTAGAAGATACATAGTCAAACCCAGAAGATGCGTAGTCAACACCAGAAGATACGTGGTCAACACTAGAAGATATAGAAAGTCATCATAAGAAGATATACGTCATCATAAGAAGATACACGTCGACACCAGAAGAAGTGTGACAATAGAAGAAGCACAATACCAGAAGGAGCGCGATACCAGACGAAACGACATTAGAAGAAGTACAGTACCAGATGATGGAAAAGGAAACTATTATAGAATGTTAGTCAGTTAGTTAGTTGGAGTTAGTTATAGGACTTAATTAATAACGGTTTCTAGAAGATTCAAGAAGCAGTTTCTCAATAAGATAGTTAAAGACTTAGGCTATAAATACTAGTTTTAGTCGTAAACTAAATAACATTTTTTACAAGAGAGAAAATCTGATTGTACAATACTTAGAGAAACTCTGTATTTAAGTGCGAAAGAAAGAGAGCGAATACATCTGTAACGTGAAGCTCAAACAACATAGTTCCTAGAGAAAAAAAGGCTAGAGTCTGGAGAGGCTAAGAAAGCAAATAAATAATACTTTGTGAGAAAGACCTAAAGAGGCTCTACAAATGTAGAAAGAATACTTGTAAAGTTAAAGCGTATAGTGAAATCTCAAATAAACTCTGAGGAGTACACGTAGCCCAAAGTTAAGGGTGAACTAGTATAAAATCGCGGCGTCTATTCTCTAACCCTTATTTTTTAATTTTCTTGTTATTAGAAGAATAGATAATAATTTTTGCGATTGCATGACTCATCGAATTTAGTAAATTGTTTTTGTGACCATTTGAATTTGTAAAGAAATTTAAGAAATTTCTAAAGATTAATATATTTGAAGATTTTACACAAATCAACCCCCTTCTTATATATTTTACATATTATATATGATTTCTATATTAACAAGTGATTTACTTCAATGGTTACTCGGGGTATAATCTGATATTCATCTACCCCAAGGATCAAGAAAAACCACTTCACATGTCTTTATGGTACCTTTATGTATAGACAAATGTCGTTCGGGTTATGCAATACCCTAGCTACATTTCAAAGGTGCATGACATCTATTTTTACGGACATGATTGAAGATATTATGGAGGTCTTCATAAATGATTTCTCTATCTTTAGAGACACTTTTGAGAATTGTCTGATCAATTTGGACAAGGTACTCCAAAGATGTGAAGAATCACATTTAGTGTTGAATAGGAGTAGTGCCACTTTATGGTGCAAGAAGGGATAGTGCTTGGGCATCAAATTTCACACTAAGGCTTTGAAATGGACAAAGCGAAGATAGAGGTTATAAAATAAACTTCCACCTCTAATCAATGTCAAAGGTGTGCAAGCATTCCTAGGCCATGCTGGGTTCTACCATCGCTTTATTAAGGATTTCTCATAGATTGCACGAACCTTGACGAAGTTTTTAGTTATAGATATGTCTTTCCTTTTTTATAATAACTATTCATCTTCATTCAATCAATTAAAGGAGACACTAACATCATCCCCAATTTTAGTGCCACCTGATTGGACACTCCTATTCGAGATCATGTATGATGCAAGTGACCAAGCTATAGGTTGCATGTTGGGTCAAAGAAAGGATAAAAAGTTGCATGTAATTTACTACGCAAGCAAGACATTTGTAGGACCTCAACTAAACTACACCACTATGGAAAAAGAATTACTTGCAGTGGTGCATACATGTGATAAGATTCGTTCTTACCTTTTGGGCTCTGAAGTGATCGAATTGATCGATCACGCTGCACTTTAATATTTGTTTTCCAAAAAGGATGCAAAGCCGAGACATATTTGATGGGTGTTACTCTTACAAGAGTTTGATATAGAAATAAGAGATAAGGGGGGAGCAGAAAATGTGGACACAAACCATTATCACGGCTAGAAGGAGGGGAACGTGAGAAAAGTGATGATATCAATGACAAATTCCCTGATGCTTCTCGATAGCATGGCAAAACCATAGTTCACATATATTGCAAACTTTGTCATCGGTGGTAAGATCCCTCCTAACTTGGCATATCAATAAAGGAAACGATTCTTGCATGAGTGTACCTAATATTTGTGGGATGAGCTAATCCTATTTAAAACTTGTGCTGACGTGTGCTAAAGGACAAGATGTTGGATATATTAACACAATGTCACAAAGCACAATATGTTGGCCATTATGTTAGGAAAAAAAACAATGACTCGAGTACTTGAATGTGGATTTTATTGGCTACATCTGTTTAAGGATGCTCAAGCTTTTGTGGCACAATGTGATCGCTGTCAGAGAGTTGGTAACATCTCTAAAAGAGATGAGATGCCTTTATCCAACATCTTGGAAGTTGAAGTCTTCGATATGTAGGACATCGACTTTATAGGTCCTTTCCTATCCTCCATGGAAAGCACATACATTTTAGTAGGAGTGGACTATGTATTTCCCTAAACCGAAGCTATGACATCTCCAACTAATGATGGAAAAGTTGTATATAAATTCATCAAGATGATATTCAAGCAATTTGTAGTGCTATGAACAATAATAAGTGATGGGGCAACACATTTTTCTAAGAAATCTTTTGAACTCTCCTAAAAAGATACAAAGTCCACCATCGAGTTGCCACTCTTTATCATCCACAAAACGAGTGGACAAGTGGAAGTTATAAACCAGGAACTCAAATGAATTCTAGAAAAGACGGTGAATAGTTCTAGGAAGGACTGGGCATTAAAGCTAAATAATGCCTTATGAGCTTATTGAATCGCTTTTAAAACACCTATCAGAACGACATCCTTCTGACTCGTATATGGTAAAACTTGTCATTTGCTTGTGGAACTATAACATCGAGCATATTGGGCAATGAAGGTTTTAAATTTTGATTGGAAGTAAGCAGGTGAGAAACAACTTTTACAACTACATGAACTTGAAGAGTTTCATTACAATGCATATGAAAATGCCAAACTATATAAGGAGAAGATGAAGAGATAACATGACTCTCATCTTAAGCAGAAGGAATTCAAAGTGGGAGATGTAGTTTTCCTATACAATTCGAGGTTAAGGTTGTTGCTAGGAAAACTTAAATCGTGATGGAGTGGACCATATAGGGTCACCCGAGTATTTGCCCATAGAGCCCTCAAATTGACAAATGCAAACAAAGAAACCTCTAAAGTGAATGAGCATCGTTGTAAACTGTATCTTAATGAAGTGGTCTTGAAGGCAAAGGAAATAATTTCTTTCCTTTCGAAGAATTGAAAGTACTTCCTAACATGAAAGGTTAAGCTAATGACCATAACTTAGCACATTTGATAGTTGATTGAAATTACTATCTAGTTAGATTTGCTTTAAAGTCTAAAAATAAGTTTTTTAATGAAGTGGAATGGAATGGTTTAGATTGTTAACTCTCTTATTCCTTTAAAAGCAATTTTAAGATAGGGCACAATCTTAGGCATCAAGCACAGCTGATTTTCGACACCATCGCCATCACCACCTCAATCGCTATGGCAGGTTCTTATGCTCTAAACCATATCTTTTCATTTATATCGTTATTTTGTTCTTACGTTTTCGTATTATTTTATTTTGATTCCCACCTTGTATGTTATTTGTTCTTCTCACATTAAGGACAATGAATTATCCAAGTGTGGGGAGGGTTGTGTGCATTATATGCTTTTATTTTGAGTGTGAATTTTGCATATCATATGTTAGTTTTTTTTAGGTTTGTATGATGTGACTCGTGTCAATGTGTCCATGGTTAGGACTTAACATAATCAGTTTAGCTTTGAACATAGTTTGTTAGGTTGCTAAGATTTATTAGCTTGGGAAATTAATGTCCTAGGTTGCTTTGGTTAAATATGCATGTTAATTAGGTATGATCTTAGTTTGCTCACCCTAGGAACTTGACACATTCATTTATAGTTTTAGGTCAATAGAATAAGTAGCATCATTAGTATCTTCTCATGAGAATGATTAGCTAACAAAATGAGGCAGGCAAAAAAAAGTGTGTGTTTTTGCTTAATAAATAACTATTTTGCTGGCCCTTTTTGAAACAAATTGGGTTATGAATAAAGTTAGTAGCTAGTTAAGAATGTGATCTATCTAAGTAACTAGGGGACATTCATCACAAATGTTTTCCTTCACGTCAAAAGGTTATAATGGGATTCCAACCAAACCACTTAATAAAAATATGACCTAGTTGAGTAATCAGGAGACATTCATCATAAATGTTTGTCGTCACGTCAAAAGGCTAGATTCATGTAAAAGTAATAAAAATAGCACATTGTTTAATAAATCCTACCGATCTTTGTGAATAAAATGACTTCTTATAAAAAAGCTACTTAAGGATAGTTACAATTGTGATTGACTAACAAATTATCATTGTGTGTGTCCAAGTGATAGGAGTGAATGAAATTAACTCCTAACTAGTATGAATATTTAGTCCGAAGTACTTAGACACAAATTTCATAAGTTAATAAGTTAGCAAACCTTAAATGATTGTATTTGTAGTTAAATTGTTGCATGAAAGTTCAATGCCATTGTACCATTATTGGATATGTGTGTGTATGTTGTTGTTTGATGTGTTTGTGTTTTTTGGTTTTTGCTTAAGGATAAGCAAACGTTCAAGTGTGGGGATGTTGATAGTTGTAGGTTGCATGACGTTTTAATAGGCATTTTAGTATATTTGAGAGCAGATATTGAAGAACAAAGAAGATTTGGAGGAAGTTCGACGGAGGAACCAAAGTCATGATTGTGATAGAAGCAAGCAGGGAAGGCCACGATCATGGACCTAAAAGCCATGATTATGACAAAAGCAATTTTTAAGTTCCATGATTATGGTCCTATAGTCCACGACCATGGCCTGCACGACAACAAATGTGGATTGACTTCTAAACTTAACTTTTCGATGGATATTTCAAACTTTTGGGTTTAGGTAAAACCTAGTTTTTACCCAAAATAGAAAATATTATAAAAGAGAAGAGAAGAAACCCTAGAATAGGAGTCTCCATTTTGCTACATTGAGAAAGATCCAAGGAAGGAGAAGAAAAGAAGAGAAGAGGAAAGAGGAAGAGGGAAGAAGAAGGGCTGCTGTGGCAGCTGTCTTCCAACTAATATCATCTTTGTTATTCTTTCTTTTGAATGTATGAGATGGATTTGATAGTTAAGGATTTGGGTTTGATGATGATTTTCTAAACTCCTTTAGGGATTTGTTCTTGAATTAATGTTAATGGGATTGCTTTTGATGTTAATACATTGGGTATTGTGATTATTTGTTGTATTTACACACTTCGGTAACAAATCGAGAGAATGAATCGATAGTAAAACGATTAGATTAGGTAATAAGATTTAAAAATCTAATAGATCATGCAAATAATCAAATCGGTAATTTATATAAAGACAGATCTTGTGTGAGGACTTGATAGTCTGTTAGAGGGCTTAAGATCTAATTGGATGTGTGAGCTTTTTGTTAATTGAGAGATTGTCAATTCCATAATTCAATTTGGGTTTAATGATTATAATTCGAAAAAGAGTAATCTACCTTTCAAAAGTCTAAGACCGATATCTAATTAACTCAAAAGTAATTATGTTAGCGTTTAATGATAGGATAAATCCCCCTTCTCATAATCGATTAATCTTCTTTATGTGATTTTTGATTGTTCATTGGTGGTGCTCAATTTTGATTTCTTTATGTTAACTTTTACAATTTTAGTTTCAATCAATCCATAGTCGTTTATTTACTTTTTTTTTGTTTAGTTTTTCTTTTCATTTTAATTATCCTTTAGGCCTTAGACAACTTAGAATTCAATTATTTCACCAACTCCCTGAGGGATCGACACCTTATATACTACACTCACGACCTGTGCACTTAAGGTATAATGAGGGATAAGAAATTTTGAAATTTGCCCACTCAATCATCACTCAACTATCTTCCTATAGTTTATGTTATATACAAGAACTACGGACTGAGCTATCCGTGACTAAAATAGATCACAAATAGTATCAAAATATAGCAATCCCTATATAAGATAACTTTGGAGATCTCAAGTTAAAAATTTACTTACACAATAATCGTAATGAGAATTTTCATAGAAATATAAGTAATGTTCCAAATAAATTTCTTATATGGGGTCAGTTCGTTAAATTTATTCTCTAACAAGCACCTATACATTTGTTTAAGTGTCTCCATATTTAATAGAACAATAATTAGAAATAATTTAGGGATAATACATAAATACGGTATAAATTTCATAATTATAATGTCATCATAATTTCATTTGCAATGTAAACTTATCCTATAGATTTTATCATATACATCTAAGTATATATAAGATTAAAAAAATGCCTTCAAATTTTGTTACTAAACTACAACCAACCGATTAGCTATAAGACATAAACCAACAATGACGACATTGTAAAAATATCAAGATTTATTTAGAGAGTTAATTTTGTGATATTAAGTACAATTTCTTTTGGTTTAGGTTTATATGTGATTGAATTTTTAGTTGGACATTCTAATTATGCAATATTAAAAAGAAAAGAAAGAAGAAGTGAAAAGGCCATTGCATGCAAATTTCATGCTTCAAAGCCCAGAATCTCCTTCTACGCTTTGCCCAGAAGAAGACAATCTTCAATTAACCCAACAACCCACCCAGGAGTGAGGCAGACAAGATTGCTGTCCTGTCCCATTTCTTGACACCTTTTTTCTTTGTGATAGAAAACTCAGAACGCTCGTGGAAATTCTGAGTTATAATCGAAGTGAAGATCTTCCTCTGCCTCTATATTTCAATTGCTAATTAATGATTCAGCACTACTTTCCTTTACCTTTTCCTTCTTTTTGATTTTTCGCCCTCTAGAAGCTGTCCCTGTTACCCACAAAAACTTTAACCACATTACCTACAAAAACTTTAACCACAAGCAATAGGTGCACATCTCCGTTAGCATCTTCTTATACATAAACATTTGTTACCTCCAACAATCTCTGCACCAACTGTACGGTTTCCATTTGTTGGATACCAACATGGTTGCTGACGACATAATCAACAATGACACGCAAGAGTTCGATGATGCAGAAGAAACACTTTCTTTCCATGATCTTGTATTAAATGACAATTCTTCTGATTGGGATGATGCCTCAAAAGACGAAGAAGAAAGCTCTTCACTTGATGGAGATTTCTTTGGCTTCTTCAGCGAAGATTTCACTTCTGTCACTGCTCATCACACGGACGGCGTCATCTTTTGTGGAAAGCTTATTCCGTTTAAGGGAGCAGAAACTTCAGATTCTTTCACCAGGAATCCAAGCGAAACTAGGAACATTAATATCCCTCCAGAAACGACGGATTCTTTAACTAGATACAGAACCGTCCAACGAAAATGCCCCAAGAATTGCGAGACCAAGACGGTGAACGCCACCAAGAAATTATGTGATGATTCAAATGAAGTTCCTGTCAAAAATGAAGTGACGCAAGCGACTCCGAAGAAGTCAAGATGGTGCGTGTTAACATTTGGAGCGGGAAATGTACCAGTTAAGATGGGGTTGAGTGAAGTCAAAATAAGACGGGAAAAGAGAAACATACAGGCAAAGATGTCCGAGTCTCAGGATCGAAGAGTAGTGAAGAGTTACAAGGAGAGACATGAGACGAGGCTATGGAGAATGTTGAGGGCTCTGCGTTGCAAGGATTACAATGCAACTGGTGCGGCTAACGCCTCATTTGATGACCAACTATGACTTGGAGAGGGGACTAATTGGCTTTAAGAAGATGCAAAGCACAGGGAGATGTCACGTCAGAATGTAGACAAGTTTACGGCTTCAAGTTGAACACTTTGAACAGAGGAAAGGAATTGGAAACAGGTTCTGAATGTTGTTCGATTTTGCTCAATCAAGCCGAGAACTGGTCTTGGAATCAACGTAGAGAAAGGCTGTCAAATTATTCTGGGGAAATGTTAGGGGAGAAGCTTTAGGGTTAAAATTTGATGGTCATCCGCAGTAATTAGGATAAAAATAACACAGAATCTTAAGAATTGCAAAGATAAATACGTCAATTATGATTAAAAAATTATTCCTTTCATTTTCTTATTTTGATATTCTTTTTTTCTTCTCTCTCCTTCTATAATTCTTATAATTGTAAATCTTAAAAATAGAAATTATCACTTTTCTTACAACTTTAAAATTTGAAACAATTTAGTTTGCTTTTTTTCTTCTCTTCATCTCCTGGGAAGACATTCGTGTAATTATATAGAGAAGACCATCTTCACGCTCTTTTTTTTTAAATTTTTTTCATGGAGAAAGCGCAACAGAGTTTCAAAAGAAGAACACAGAAGAAGATTGTTTGTGTTGATGCATTGAATCATTTTAACTTCTTTACATTTGGTGTATACATATCGGTTACGCATGTGTTTATTCTTCCTGAAATTTGCACAAGTAGTACAATACCTCATTGCCTTACATATATATATATATGCCTGAAATTTGCACAAGTAGTACAATGCCTCATTGCCTTACATATATATGTATATATATATACCTGAAATTTGCACAAGAAGGACAATACCTCATTGCATTACATATATATTATAAATCATTAAACATGAAAATTTTAACTTCATAAAATAAATTTAACTTAAAACACAACCATTCAAGTTATTATAAATCATTATCATAGAAAAATTTGCATCTCGGAGCTCTGAACTAAACATACATATTAATCAAGATCCAAATGTTAAATTATTCACCCTTTTCAATTATATACAAATATTAATAATTATTCAGTCATTTAAACTCTGTAACTACTCTTAAATAAGTTTTCATGAAAGTCAAGCTATTTATAAGTTTGGTAGGTTTTTACTAAAAAATACACTTTTTTTATTTACTTTTTGTAGACATGGGCCTAGTCTTTTAAACGAAGGCAAACATTGGTGATGAATGTCGATCCGGTTACTCGACTAAGTAATGTTTTTATTAAGTTGCTTGATTGGAACGTCATTATACTTTTTTGACCCGAAGGAACACATTTTTTATGAGTGTCGATCCGATTACTCATCTACATCACACTATCAACTGGCTACTAGCTCTGTTTATAATCTGAAGGCTAGAGGAATAGTTATTTATTTAAAATTAACAAACACTTTTTTATTACCTACCTTGTTGCTTTAGCTACTCATTTTCATGAAAAAAAAATACTAGCAAAGCTGCTTAAGTCAAAAGGCCTAAAATTATGAATGAATGTGACAACTTATAGGGTGATAAGCTAACATTAAATCCTAATTTTCATATTTATCCAAAGAACCTAGATTATTAATTTTGTGAGCTAATGACTCGTCACAACCTAATAGATTATGTTCAAAATTTAATCGATTTCAATCCATCTAAGCCATTGACACATTCACACAATTCACAATATGTAAGCTAATAAACTATTGTACAATATGCAAAATTCACACTTAATATCACGACCTGGTATCACATCAGGCCTATGACAGCTGCCACATACCCAGGCTAAGGATATTCACGGTATCCTTAATCTGACTATGCAAGGCTAACTAAACATCCCTTCCTTTTTTTTGAAAAATTTTGGCAGCACAACAACTGTATTTTAAAAATCCCAATACTCAATCAAATACCTGCAAACAATGTTAAACACACTTCTATAATCACATCCAAAAATTTTACCATAACTTTAGGACTTTAAAATCCACTCAAAGCAATCTCAACAACAGTATCAAAAGTTCATACATGAAGTCTTTTACAACAACAAACAGTCAAGCGTTAAATTTATATAATCATAAAGCATACCAATATAACCAATCTAATAAAAATAGTAAAATAGTTCATGAGCCACTATGCAACTAAAGTACAAAATAGAAACTACTCACATGTAGTAGTACCCTAAAAATGTTAAAAAACTGCACGATACACTCAGAGCTTCAAGCTCACTGAATTAACCTACATGGTTGAAAGGTGGAGGGGATCAGTACACTATGTACTTAGTGAGCAGAAAAAACATATATCGCAAATAAAACTCGATGCACACTAAGATGATATAAATAATCTATGAGGTGAACATACATCACATAGAAACACACAGGTCTATCCTATAACTCAATTTATACTAGTTAGAAACCACATAGGCCTAGCCTATTAGTCACTCATCAGATGAACATAGGTTCCAGTTCCAGTGCACATAAGCAAAAAAATATCATATGTATAAATCAAATCTCGTCAGAAAACAAATATCAATAAGCCAAAATAATCATATGTGTCACCACTAGTCGGTCAAACTAATTTGCACACCTACCGATTTTTCGTGTTTGCTCGACTTTCATCCAGGTGAATCTAGGCTATAGTCGACAAAAGTGATATGACCCTAGGTGACTACTTCGTCGATGTCTGGACCCTAGGTGTAGAATCACCCGCAAGTCCTATAGAAAGGTGTCAATATGGGGACTCAATGTAAGGCCCCAAATTGTAGCCTAGTTGGAATGTTTCATTGAACATGTATTCCATATGACTTACTTAT
>JAOQMP010004117.1:0-13650 GCA_027563575.1 Erythroxylum pedicellare
TATGAATGCATGAATATATCATAAACACTTTCAATGATTCTAACCCATTCAAAATGACCAAAATACCCTTTCCAATTAATGAGGGGATGTTACAATTCATTACCGACCTGGTTTCCCAGCAGTGTCGTTCCTGGCGCAAGACTATAATCTGCAAGTTTTAATGACAAACTGACAATCTGTTACCGACTGGGGATGGTTTGCACTTATTTTCCCACGACCAATTATGACCGCATATGGTCGTGCCAAGTGCCACGACCCCAACCTGGTCTCCGGACGGTACTGTTCATGGGGGCAAGACTATAATCCACAATTTTCGATGACAAACTAAGAATTTGTGACCGACTGGGGATTTTTTTGCGCTGATTTTCCCACGACAGAGTATGACCGCATATGGCCGCACCAAGTGCCACGGCCCCGACCTGGTTTCCCGACGATGTCGTTCATGCGGGCAAGACTATAATCTGTAAGTTTTGATGACAAACTGACAATCCGTTACCGACAAGGGATTGTTTGCACTTATTTTTCCATGATTGAGTATGACCATATATGGTCACGTCAAGTGCCACGGCCCCGACCTGGTCTCCCGACGGTGCCGGTCATGGGGGCAAGGCTATAATCGGTAAGTTTTCGTTGACAAACTTACAATTCTTGACCGACTGGGGATAGTTTGCAATGATTTTCCCACGACTAAGTATGACAGCAAATGGCCGTGCCAAGTGCCATGGACACGACCTGGTCTCCCGATGATGCCGGTCATGGGGGCAAGACTATAATCTACAATTTTCGATGACAAGCTGACAATTTGTGACCGATCGGGGATTGTTTGCACTGATTTTCCAATGACCGAGTATGAATGCATATGGCCGAGCCAAGTGCCATGACCCCGACCTTGTCTACTGGCGGTTCTGTTCGTGGGGCAAGACTATAATCGACAAGTTTTTGATGACAAACTGACAATTCGTGACCGAATGGGGCTTGTTTGCCCAGATTTTTACACAAACGAGTATGACTGCATATGACTACTGCAAGTGCCACGACCCCGACCTGATCTGCCAACGGTGTCGGTCATAGGGGCAAGTCTATAATCTGTAAGTTTCGATGACAAACTGACAATTCATGACAGAATGGGGATTGTTTGCACTAATTTTCCCACGACTAACTATGACCGCATATGGCAGTGCCAAGTTCCACGACCCTGACTTGGTGCCCCGACGGTGCCGGTCATGGGTGCAAGACTATAATCTGCAAGTTTCGATGACAAACTGAAAATTTATGATAGAATGTCGATTGTTTGCACTAATTTTTCCACGGCTGACTATGATCGCATAGAGCCGCGCCAAGTGCCACAACCCCGACCTGGTCTCCTGACGGTGCCAATCATGGGGGCAGGACTATAATCTGCAAGTTTTGGTGACAAACTGGCAATTCGTGACCGACTGGGGATCGTTTGCCCTGATTTTTTGGCAACCGAGTATGACAGCATATGGCCACCCCAAATGTCACGAACCCGACTAGGTCTCTCGACGGTGCCGTTCATGGGGACAAGATTATAATCTGCAAGTTTTGATTATAATCTGACAATTTGTGACTGACTGGAGATTGTTTGTAATGATTTTTCCACAACCAAGTATGACCACATATGGTCGTGCCAAGTGCCACGTCCCTGACCTGGTCTCCCTACAGTGCCGTTCATGGGGGCAAGACTGTAATCTGCAAGTTTCGATGACAAACTGACAATTCGTGGCCAACTGGGAATTGTTTGCACTGATTTTTGCACAACCGAGTACGACCGTATATGGCCACGTCAAGTGCCATGGCCCCGACCTGGTCTCCCGACGGTGCTAGTAATGGGGGCAAGACTATAATCGGCAAGTTTTGATGACAACCTTACAATTCGTCACTGACTGGGGCTTTTTTGCACAAATTTTCACACGACCGAGTATGACTGCATATGGTCGCGTCAAGTGACACGGCCCCGACCTGGTCTCCCGACGGTTCTGGTCTTAGGAGCATGACTATAATCTGCATATTTCAATGGCAAACTTACAATTCATGACCGAATGGGCCTCATTTGCACTGTTTTTCCCACGATCGAATATGACCACATATTGCCACGTCAAGGGCCACGCCCCCGATCTGGTCTCCTGACGGTGCTGTTCATGGGGGCAAGGCTATAACCTGCAAGTTTCGATGACAAACTAAGAATTCGTGACCGACTAGCGATTGTTTGCATTGATTTTCCCACAACAAAGTATCACCGCATATGGCCACACTAAGTGCCATGGCCCAGACCAGGTCTCTCGACAGTACCTGTCATGGGGGCAAGACTATAATCTGTAAGTTTCGATGACAAACCGAAAATTCGTGACCGAATGGGGATTGTTTGCACTAAATTTGCCACGATCAAGTATGACCGCATATGGCCGTGCCAAGTGCCATAGAGCTAACCTGGTCTCCCGACGGTGCCGTTCATGGGTGCAAGATGATAATCTGCAAGTTTCTGATGACAAACTGACAATTCGTGATCGAATGGGGATTGTTTGCACTGATTTTTCCATGACCGAGTATGACTGCATATGGTCGTGGCAAATTCCACGGCCCAAACTTGGTCTCTCGATGGTACCGGTCATAGGGGCAAGGCTATAATTTGTGACTGACTGGGGATTGTTTGCACTGATTTTCCCACAACTGAGTATGACCGTATATGGTCCCGCCAAATGCCACGACCCCAACTTGGTCTCCCAATGGTGCCGTTCATGGAGGCAAGACTATAATCTGCAAGTTTTGATGACAAACTGACAATTCGTGACCGACTAGGGATTGTTTGCACTAATTTTTAAAAGACTGAGTATGACTAGATATGGCCATGCCAAATGCCATGGCCCCGACCTAGTCTCCCGACGATGCCGTTCATGGGGGCAAGGCTATAATATGCAAGTTTTGATGATGAACTGAATATTCGTGACTGACTGGGGATTGTTTGCACTAATTTTCCCACGACAGAGTATGACAGCATATGGTCGCGCCAAGTGCCACGGCCCCGACCTTGACTGGGGACTATGCCGGTCATGGGCGCAAGACTATAACTTGTAAGTTTCGATGACAAACTAACAGTTCGTTACCGACTGGGGATTGTTTACACTGATTTTCCCACGATTGAGTATGACTGGATATGGTCGCTCCAAGTGTCACGGCCCCGACCTTGTCTTCCGACGGTGCCGGTTATGGGGGCAAGACCATGATTTGCAAGTTTCGATGACAAACCGTCAATTCGAGACCGATTGGGGCTTGTTTGCCCTGATTTTTCCACGATCAAGTATGACCACATATGGTCATGGCAAGTGCTACGGCCCCGATCTGGTCTCCCGACGGTGCAGTTCTTGGAGGCAAGACTATAATCTGTAAATTTCGATGACAAATTGACAATCCGTTACCGACTAGGGATTGTTTGCACTGATTTTCCCACGATCGAGTCTGACCGCATATCACCGTGCCAAGTGTCACGGCCCCGACCTGGTCTCCCGACGATGCCAGTCATGGGCACAAGACTATTGTTTGAAAGTTTCGATGATAAACTGACAGTCAGTTACAGACTGTGGATTGATTGCACTGATTTTCCCACGACTAACTATGATCGGATATGGTTCCGCCAAGTGTGATGGCCTCGACCTTGTCTCTTGACGGTGCTGGTCATAGGGGCAAGACTATAATCTGCAAGTTTTGATGAAAAACTGTCAATTCGTGACCTACTAAGGCTTGTTTGCCCTAATTTTCCCACGACCGAGTATGAACGCATATGGCTACAACAAGTGCTACGACCCCTATTTGGTCTCCCGTCGGTGCCGTTCATGGGGGCAAGACTATAGTATGCAAGTTTCAATGACAAACTAAGAATTCATGACCGAATGGGGATAGTTTGCACATATTTTCCTATGACAGAGTATGACCGCATATGGCCACGCCAAGTGCCATGGCCCCGACCTGGTCTCCCAACGGTCTCGTTCCTGGGCCCCGACTTGGTCTCCTGACGGTGTCGGTCATGGGGGCAAGACTATAATCGGTAAGTTTCGATGACAAATTGACAATTCATGATTGACTGGGAATTGTTTGCATTGATTATCACACGACCGAGTATGACCGCATATGGCCTTGCAGAGTGCCACGGCCCCAACCTGGTCTACCGAGGGTGTTGTTCATGGGAGTAAGACTATAATATGCAGGTTTCGATGACAAACTAAGAATTCGTGACCGACTGGGGATAGTTTGCACGTATTTTCCCACGATAGAGTATGATCGCATATGGCCGCGCCAAGTGCCACGGCCCCGACCTGGTGTCCTAATGGTGTCGTTCCTGGGGCAAGACTATAATCTACAAGTTTTGATGACAAACTGACGATTTGTGACCGATTGGGTATTGTTTGCACTGATTTTTGCACGACCGAGTATGACCACATATGGCCGCGGCAAGTGCCATGCCCCGACATGGACTCCCGACGGTGCTGGTCATGGGGGCTAGACTATAATCGGCAAGTTTTGATGACAAACTGACATTTTGTGACTGACTGGACATTGATTGCACTGATTTTGCCATGATCGAGTATGACCGCATATGGACGTGAAAGTGGTCTCTCGATGGTGCATGTCATGGGGACAACACTATAGTCGGCAAGTTTTCGATAACAAACTGACAATTCGTGAACGATTGGGGCTTCTTTGACCGCATATGGCCACGACAAGTGCCACAGTCATGACCTGGTTTCTCGACGGTACCAGTCATGGGGGTAAGACTATAATTTACAAGTTTCGAAGACAAACTGACAATTCGTGATGGACAGGGGATTCTTTGCACTAATTTTTCCACGACCGAATATGACCGCACCAGGTGCCACGTCCACGACCTGGTTTCTCAACGGTGCCGTTTATGGGGCAAGATTATAATCGGAAAGTTTTTGATGACAAACTGACAATTCGTGACCGACTGGCAGTTGTTTGCTATGATTTTCTCAAGACCGAGTATGACTGCATTTGGCCGCGACATCCCATCCTGGTCTGCTGATGGTGTCGGTCATGGGACAAGACTTTAATCGCTAAGTTTCGATGACAAACTAACAATTTGTGACTAGCTGGGGCTTGTTTGCACTAATTTTCCCCACGACTAAGTATGATTACATATGGCCCCTTCAAGTGCCACGGCCCCGACCTGGTCCCCGGACGGTGTCGGTCATGGGGGCAAGACTATAATCGGCAAGTTTCGATGACAAACTTACAATTCTTGACCGACTGGGGCTTGTTGGCACTGATTTTCCCACGACCGAGTATGACCGCATATGAACACGCCAAGTGCCAGGGCCCCAACCTGGTCTCCCGATAGTGCCGGTCATGGGCGCAAGACTATAATCTGCAAGTATCGATGACAAACTAACAAGTCGTGATCGACTGGGGATTGTTTGTACTGATTTTCCCATGACCGAGTATGACAGCATATGGCCGTGCCAAATGCCACGGCCCCGACCTGGTCTCCCGACGGTGCCGGTCATGGGCACAAGACTATAATCTGCAAGTTTCGATGACAAACTAAGAATTCGTGACCAAATAGGGATAGTTTGCACATATTTTCCTATGACAGAGTATGACCGGATATAGCCACGCCTAGTGCCACGGCCCTGACCTGGTCTCCCAATGGTGTCGTTCCTAGGGGCAAGACTATAATCTACAAGTTTCGATGACAAACTGACAATCTGTGACCGACTGGGGATTATTTGCACTGATTTTTCCATGACTGAGTATGACCATATTTGGCTGCAGCAAGTGCCACGGTCCCGACTTGGTGTTTTGACGGTGCCGGTCATGGAGGCAAGACTATAATCGGTAAGTTTCGATGATAAATTGACAATTCGTGATTGATTGGGAATTGTTTGCACTGATTATCCCACGACCGAGTATGACCGTATATGGCCTTGCAGAGTGCCACAGCCTCGACCTGGTCTACCGATGGTGTCGTTCATGGGAGCAAGACTATAATATGCAAGTTTCGATGACAAACTAATAATTCGTGACCGGCTGGGGATAGTTTGTACATATTTTTCCATGACAGAGTATGACCGCATATGGCCGCGCCAAGTGCCACGGCCCTGACCTGGTCTCCTAACGATGTCGTTCCTAGGGCAAAACTATAATCTACAAGTTTCGATGACAAACTGACGATTCGTGACCGATTGGGTATTGTTTGCACTAATTTTCCCACAACCGAGTATGACCACATATAGCCGCGGCAAGTGCCATGGCCCGACGTGGTCTCCCGATGGTGCTGGTCATAGGGGCCAGACTATAACCGGCAAGTTTTGATGACAAACTGACATTTTGTGACTGACTGGAGATTGATTGCACTGATTTTCCCATGATCGAGTATGACTGCATATGGCCGCGAGAGTGGTCTCTCGATGGTGCAGGTCATAGGGGCAACACTATAGTCGGCAAGTTTTCGATGACAAACTGACAATTCGTGAACGATTGGGGCTTCTTTGACCGTATATGGCCACGACAAGTGCCACAGTCATGGCCTGGTCTCCCGACGGTACCGATCATGGGGGTAAGACTATAATCTACAAGTTTTGAAGACAAATTGACAATTCGTAACGGATAGGGGATTCTTTGCACTGATTTTCCCATGACCGAATATGACCGCACCAAGTGCCACGACCCCGACCTGGTTTCTCAACGGTGCCGTTCATGGGGGCAAGAATATAATCGGAAAGTTTTTGATGACAAACTGACAATTAGTGATAGACTAGAAATTGTTTGCACTGATTTTCTCAAGACCGAGTATGACCGTGACATCCCAACCTGGTCTGCTAATGGTGTCGGTCATGGGACAAGACTATAATCGCCAAGTTTCGATGACAATCTAACAATTTGTGACTGACTGGGGCTTGTTTGCACTAATTTTCCCACGACTAAGTATGACTACATATGGCCTCGTCAAGTGCCATGGCCCCAACTTGGTCTCCGGACGGTGTCGGTCATGGGGGCAAGACTATAATTGGCAAGTTTGGATGACAAACTTACAATTCGTGATCAACAGGGGCTTGTTTGCACTGATTTTCCCATCACCGAGTATGACCACATATGGTCGCGCCAAGTGCCACGGCCCCAACCTGGTCTCCCGACGGTGCCGGTCATGGGCGTAAGACTATAATCAACAAGTTTCGATGACAAACTAACAATTCGTGACCAACTGGGGATTGTTTGTACTGATTTTCCCACGACCGAGTATGACAGCATATGGCTGCGCCAAATGCCACGGCCCGGACCTGGTCTCCCGATGGTGCCGGTCATGGGCACAAGACTATAATCTACAAGTTTCGATGACAAACTGACAATTTGTGACAAACTGGCGATTGTTTGTACTAATTTTCCCATGACTGAGTATGACCACATATGGCTGCGCTAAATGCCACGGCCCAGACCTGGTCCCCCGACGGTGTCGATCATGGGCGCAAGACTATAATCTACAAGTTTCAATGACAAACTGACAATTCGTGACCGATTGGGGATGTTTGCACTGATTATCCCACAATCGAGTATCACCGCATATGGTCAAGCCAAGTGCCACGGCCCCGAGCTAGTCTCCCGACGGTGCCAGTTTTGGGGGAAAAACTATGATCTGCAAGTTTCGATGACAAACTGACAGTAGGTTACAGACTGGGGATTGTTTGCACTGATTTTCTCATGACTGAGTATGACCGGATATGGTTGCGCCAAGAGCCATGGTCCCAACCTTGTCTCCTGACGGTGCCGGTAATAGGTGCAAGTCTATAATTTGCAAGTTTCGATGACAAACTAAGAATTCGTGACTGACTGAGGATTGTTTGCACTGATTTTCCCACGACAGAGTATCCCCGCATAAGGCCGCGCTGAGTGCCACAGCCCCCACCTGGTCTCTCGATGGTGCCGTTCATGGGGGCAAGACAATAATCTACAAGTTTCAATGACAAACTGTCAATTCATGACCGATTGGGGGTTGTTTTCCCTAATTTTCCCACGATCAAGTATGACCGCATATGGCCACGGCAAGTGCTACGGCCCCGATCTGGTCTCCCAACGGTGCTGTTCATGGGGCAAAGACTATAATCTACAAGTTTCGATGACAAACTAAGAATTCGTTACCGACTGGGGATTGTTTGAACTGATTTTCCCATGACAGAGTATGACCACATATGGCCGCACCAAGTGCCACGGCTCCGACTTGGTCTCCCGACGGTGTCGTTCCTAGGGGCAAGACTATAATCTACAAGTTTCGATGACAAACAGACAATTCGTGACCAACTGGGAATCGCTTGCACTAATATTCAAACAACCGAGAATGACTGTATTTGGCCAGGGTAGCTGCCACGGTCCTGACTTGGTCTCTCGACGGTGTCGGTCATAGGGGCAAGACTATAATCGGCAAGTTTCGAAGACAAATTGACAATTCGAGGCCGAATGGCGATTGTCTGCACTGATTTTTCCACGACCGAGTATGGCCCCATATGGCCGTGCCGAGTGCCACGGCCTCGACCTGGTCTCCAAACGACGTCGTTACTGGGGGTAAGACTATAATCTTCAAGTTTCAATGACAAACTAATAAGTCGTGACCAACTGGGGATTGCTTGCACTAATATTCAAATGACCGAGAATGACTGTATACGGTCGCGGTAGGTGCCACGGTCCTGGCTTGGTCTCCCGACGGTGCCGGTCATGGGCGCAAGACTATAATCTGCAAGTTTCGATGACAAACTGGGGATTGTTTGCACTAATTGTCCTACAATCGAGTATGATCGCATATGGCCGCGCCAAATGCCACGTCCCGACCTTGTCTCCCGATGGTGCCGGTCATGGGCGCAAGACTATAATCTACAATTGTCGATGACAAACTAACAATTCATGATTGATTGGGGATTGCTTGCATTGATTTTCTAACGATCGAGTATGACCGCATAGGGTTGCTACAAGTGTCACAGCCCCGACTTTGTCTCCTGATGATGCCGGTCTTGGGGCCAAGACAATAATCTGCAAGTTTTGATGACAAACTGACAGTCGGTTATCGACTGAGGATTGTTTGCACTGATTTTGCCACCACTGAGTTTGACCGGATATGGTCGCGCCAAGTTCCACGGCCCCGACCTTGTCTCCATACGATGCCGGTCGTGGGGGCAAGACTATAATATTCAAGGACAAACTGTCAATTCGTGACCGACTGTGGTTTGTTTGCCCTGATTTTCCCACGACCAAGTGTGACCGTATATGGCCACGGAAAGCGCTACGACCCCGACCTTGTCTCCAGATGGTGCCGTTCATGGGGGCAAGACAGTAATCTGCAAGTTTCGATGACAAACTGACAATTTGTGACCAACAGGGGATTGTTTGCACTAATTTTTTGACAATTGAGTATTACCACATATGGTCGCGACAAGTGCCACAACCCCGACCTGGTCTCCCAAAGGTGCAGGTCATGGGGGCAAGACTATAATCTGCAAGTTTCAATGACAAATTAAGAATTCGTGACCGACTGGGGATTATTTGCACTGATTTTCCCACGACAGAGTATGACCGCATAAGGCCACGGCCAGTGCCACATCCTCGACTAGGCCTCCCGTCGATGTCGTTCCTGGGGCCAAGACTATAATCTGTAAATTTCGATGACAAACTGACAATTCGTGACTAACTAGGGATTGTTTTCATTAATTTTCCAACGACCGAGTATGACCGTATAAGGCCGCAGCAAGTGCTTCGGCCCTGATCATGGGGGCAAGTGCCGGTCATGGGGGCAAGACTATAATCGGCAAGTTTTGATGACAAATTGACAATTCGTGATTGACTGGGGATTGTTAGCACTGATTTTTCGATGACCGAGTATGACTGCATATAGCCGCGACAAGTGCTACAACCCCGACCTGGTCTCTCGGCGGTGCCGGTCATAGGGGCAAGACTATAATTTTCAAGTTTCGATGACTAACTAAGAATTCGTGACCGACTAGGGATTGTTTGCACTGATTTTCCCATGACTGACTATGACCTAATATGGTCGTACGAAGTGCCACAACCTCAACCTGGCCTTCCGATGGTGCTGGTAAATGTGGCAAGACTATAATTGGCAAGTTTCGATAACAAACTTACAATTCGTGACTGACTGGGGCTTGTTTGCATTGATTTTCCCACGATCGAGTATGACCGTATATGGTTGCGCCAATTGCCACGACCCCGACCTAGTCTCCCGATGGTGCCGGTCTTGGGGGCAAACGAGCCAAGTGCCACGGCCCCGACCTAGTCTGCGGACGGTTCCATTCTTGGGGGTAAGACTATAATCTGCAAGTTTCGATGACAAACTGACAGTCCGTTAGCGATTGGGGATTGTTTGCACTGAATTTCCCATGATCGAGTATGACCGAATATGGCCGTGCCAAGTGCCACGACCACTACCTAGTCTCCCAACGGTGCCATTCATGGGGGCAAGACTATAATCTGCAAGTGTCGATGACAAACTGACAATTCGTGATTGACTGGGGATTGGTTGCACTGATTTTCCAACGATCGAGTATGATCGCATAGGGCTGTGACAAGTGCCACAGCCCCAACTTTGTCTCTTGACGATGTCGGTCTTGGGGGCAAGACAATAATCTGCAAGTTTTGATAACAAATTGATAGTTGGTTACCGACTGGGGATTGTTTGCACTGATTTTTCCACCACTGAGTATGACCGGATATGGTCGCGCCAAGTTCCACAGCCCCGAACTTGTCTCCATATGATGCCGGTCATGGGGGCAAGACTATAATATTCAAGTTTCGATGACAAACTGTCAATTCGAGACCGACTGTGGTTTGTTTGCCCTGATTTTCCCACGACCAAGTGTGACCGCATATGGCCACGGAAAGCACTACGACCTCGACCTGGTCTCCTGATGGTGCCGTTCAAGGGGGCAAGACAGTAATCTGCAAGTTTCGATGACAAACTGACAATTTGTGATCAACAGGGAATTGTTTGCACTAATTTTTCGACAACCGAGTATTACCACATATGGTCGCGACAAGTGCCACAACCCCGACCTAGTCTCCCAAAGGTGCAGGTCATGGGGGCAAGACTATAATCTGCAAGTTTCGATGACAAATTAAGAATTCGTGACCCACTGGGGATTATTTGCACTGATTTTCCCACGACAGAGTATGACCGCATAAGGCCACGGCCAGTGCCACAGCCTCGACTAGGCCTCCCGTCGATGTCGATCCTGGGGGCAAGACTATAATCTGTAAATTTCGATGACAAACTGACAATTCGTGACTAACTAGGGATTGTTTGCACTAATTTTCCAACGACCGAGTATGACCGTATATGGCCGCAGCAAGTGCTACGGCCCTGATCATGGGGGCAAGTGCCGGTCATGGGGGCAAGACTATAATCGGTAAGTTTTGATGACAAATTGACAATTCGTGATTGACTGGGGATTGTTAGCACTGATTTTTCGACGACCAAGTATGACTGCATATAGCCGCGACAAGTGCTACAACCCCGACTTGGTCTCCCCGCGGTGCCGGTCATAGGGGCAAGACTATAATTTTCAAGTTTTGATGACTAACTAAGAATTCGTGACCGACTTGGGATTGTTTGCACTGATTTTCGCATGACTGACTGTGACCTAATATGGTCGTACGAAGTGCCACGACCCCGACCTAGCCTTCCGATGGTGCTGGTAAACGTGGCAAGACTATAATCGGCAAGTTTCGATAACAAACTTACAATTCGTGATTGACTGGGGCTTGTTTGCATTAATTTTCCCACGACCGAGTATGATCGTATATGGTTGCGCCAATTGCCACAACCCCGACCTAGTCTCCCGATGGTGCCGGTCTTGGGGGCAAACGAGCCAAGTGCCACGGCCCCGACCTAGTCTGAGGACGTTTCCGTTCTTGGGGGCAAGACTATAATCTGCAAGTTTCGATGACAAACTGACAGTCCGTTAGCGATTGGGGATTGTTTGCACTGAATTTCCCATGATCGAGTATGACCACATATGGCCATGCCAAGTGCCACGGCCACTACCTAGTCTCCTGACGGTGCCATTTATGGGGGCAAGACTATAATCTGCAAGTGTCGATGACAAACTGACAATTCATGACTGACTGGGGATTGGTTGCACTGATTTTCCAACGATCGAGTATGATCGCATAGGGCTGCGATAAGTTCCACAGCCCCAACTTTGTCTCCTGACGATGCCGGTCTTGGGGGCAAGACAATAATCTGCAAGTTTTGATGACAAATTGACAGTCGGTTACCGACTGGGGATTGTTTGCACTGATTTTGTCACCACTAAGTATGACCGGATATGGTCGCGCCAAATTCCACAGCCCCGACCTTGTCTCCCTACGGTGCCGGTAATGAGGGAAAAACTATACTCTTCAAGTTTCGATGACAAACTATCAATTCGTGACTGACTATGGTTTGTTTGCCCTAATTTTCCCACGACCAAGTGTGACCGTATATGGCCAGGGAAAGTGCTACAACCCTGACTTGGTCTCCTGATGGTGCCGTTCATAGGGGCAACACAATAATCTGCAAGTTTCGATGACAAACTGACAATTTGTGACGAACAGGGGATTGTTTGCACTGATTTTTCGACAACTGAGTATGATTGCATATGGTCGCGACAAGTGCCACAACCCCGACCTGGTCTCCTAAAGGTGCAGGTCATGGGGGCAAGACTGAAATCTGCAAGTTTCGACAACAAACTAAGTATTCGTGACCGAATGGGGATTGTTTGCACTGATTTTCCCACGATAGAGTATAATCACATATGGCTGCGGCAAGTGCCACAGCCCCGACTAGGCCTCCCGTCGATGTCGTTCCTAGGGGTAAGACTATAATCTGTAAGTTCCGATGATAAAATGACAATTCGTGACAAACTAGGGATTGTTTACACTAATTTTCCAACGACCAACTATGACCGTATATGGCTGCGGCAAGTGCTATAGCCCCGATCATGGGGGCAAGTGTCGATCATGGGGACAAGACTATAATCGGCAAGTTTTGATGACAAATTGACAATTCGTGATTGACTGGGGATTATTAGCACTGATTTTTTGACAACCGAGTATGACTGCATATGGCCGCTGTTGGATCGTGTATGGCCCGAGTATTCACAATATGCTATGGAAGAGACCATAACACAACACGATGTATAGCCGAAAACATATAGGATGTGCAAAAATACCTTTTTTTGTCACAGATTGGTGGTTGTTTTCAGATTCGTAGACACTGCTACACGCGAATGTCCTCTACCGGTATCCACACGAGTATGTATGATCTGGGATCCGGCTATCGTGTGCTAGCACGTCCTGAAACCCTTTCCGAATGCCGCACCTGCTTCCCTCGGATGGTGGCTAGGGTTTTCTATCACAATGGTGTCTTCTACTTATGAGACCTAAGTTTTCTCTTTCTATAGAGAAACACCTAATCCCATTAAAGCCTAATAAGTTTCGGCCCATTATATCTTATATAATAAAAGCCCGACAACTTAATTCACTCTAGCCCAATAAATATATACATATATATTTATTCAATGCCTAATAAATTAGGCCCAAGAGAATAAGCCCAAATCACATCACTCTTTGTGTGTGACC
>JAOQMP010004265.1:0-13641 GCA_027563575.1 Erythroxylum pedicellare
GTTGATATCTTCAATAGTTTGATCTTCAATAAACATAGCATATATAAAGTATGAAATTTTTAGATATTGGAATTGAGAGATATGATCATTATAAGTTAGTAATGTTATACAGGATGCATATAGGACAGCTATAGTGACATATGAGAATTAGTTGTAAGTGATAAATCAATTGAGTTGAGATTTAAGAGTTTAATGAAATAAACTTGGTAGTTGAATTGATATGAAGTGATATTGCACTAGAAGAGTTGAATTTGGAAAGATTATGAGTTAACGTGATGTTAGAATGGATGTAGGAACCATTGGAAAGGCTTTGGAGGGACTTATGTTTCACCTATGCCCGTTAGACGGACTTTAGGTCCGTTAAACAGACCTTCTCAGGTCTGAAAATTTCCCCAGGCCAGTCCATATCCGTTAACATTAGGTTCGTTAAATAGACCTTCACAGGTCTGGAAGACACCCCAGAGCCCGTGTATGTCTGTTAGGTGGAGCTGTATGTCCGTTTAATGGATATACACTATACAATTTTGGAAATTTATGATTTTGACCCTTTAGATGGCAACATCTCTCTTCAGAGTCTTCACAGAAGTTGTAGATCTAGAAGTCCTATTCAAAATAGTTCTAAGATGACCTTAATCATAGATTACTATAGAAAGTTATGCCTTTTGTACCAAAACATGTCTGAAGAGTATGAATTGGATATTGTACTGAACATACTTCTATATTTTGATAATATTTTGATCTGTAGAGCTCCGAAAGAGGTGATTCTTGATTCAAAATAAACTAGATACATTAAGCTACAATTTTATGAAGAATTCTTTTTAAACTTATGATCCAAAGATTTCTAAAATCTGTTCTAAAGTTGAAGGAATGAGTTTGATTTTGGTAACTAACTAGTGTGAGCACGCCACCCTTGTGGGATGCGTGTTTAGATGTCACTTAGGACGTCAGGAAGGTGTTTTGTGAGGGTGGGGTGTCCAATAAACAAATATAGACATTCCCCAATACAAAATGGCTTCCCATATAGAATAAAAACATATTACACCATCTATGCAATTTTTTTTAGTGGAGCTAAGTATAAGGGACCATCCAATGGTATTGAGCCTTTTAAGGGAGATAGGAAGCCCTAGATACTTGATTGGATGCAGTTAGTGTGTCAACCCTATATATTATATTAAACAAGTGATATTGGAATGAGCACCAACAGAAAAGAAATATGAACTTTCAGATGGGATAAAAGCCAAATCTAAAATAGCTTTGTAGGCTTCCAAAGAGTTTATTAGAATCATTATTGATGGTGAATTATCTTGATAAAACATAATAAAATCATCTATAAAGGGGAGTTGAGAGATCTTAAGCTTACTACATTTTTAATGTTACTTGAAACCAGGTTCCTTGCTAATCTAGATCATGGTGATTCTGGACATAATTTCCATTCAATTTGTGAACAAATAAGGTGATAAAGGATCAACCCATTTGATTCCTTAAGTTACTTTAAATAATCTATAAGGTTCATCATTCATAACCATAATAAAGGAGACTGAAGTAATGCAATTTCATATCCATTCCACAAACTTAACAGGATGCCCCCAATGTATATAATGAATTAATCATGAAATCCTAATTCACAAAATCGAAAGATTTAGTAAAATCAATCCTTAAAGCACAAATTGTAGCCTTTAAACAACTCTTATACAAGCAAAACTGTTGTCACTAATGCATCTACCATCAATGTAGGCACCCTAACATGGATAATAATATTCCTAAAAGTTTTCTCCAATCAGTTTGCTAAAATTTTCAAAATGATTTTATAGAACACATTACAGCATGCAATTGGTTTATAATTATTTAAAATTGAGGGATTAGGGACCATGCATAGGTATGTTTTATTAAATTCAATAAGCATTATGCTTGTTTTGAAAATTCCATAATAAAATTTGAGATCATTAAGTTAGTTTGTTCCCAAGTAGCTTGAAAGAATCTAGCATTACACATATCTAGACAAGGAGCTTTATCAGTGTGGAATAAAGAAAAAATGGTTCTGATTTCATCAAATGTTATCTATTTATTTAAATTAGAGAGATGTTGTGCTTGTAAAGAGCCATTAAGAGAAGACAACAGATCCTTAGTGATAGGCATTACTTCCTCGCTTTTACCCGAAATTTTCTTCAACTAATCTAAAGATCTCTTTAAGTTTCTCCTTCTCATGCACCATATTGCCATTAATATCAAGAGTGAAATTATTTTGTTTCCATTCCTCCTTCCTTAAACCACATTGAAGAAAAACTTTAAGTTTTTCCCCCTTCCCTTAACCATAAGACCTTTGACTTTTGTCTAGAGTTATAATTGTCTACAACATTAAGGTATTTTTTCAAATATGTATATTCTTAAAGCTTTATTAGTGGATCAAAGGGCGTACTAGCTAAAGTTTTAGCATTTATTTAAGGATTCAAATGCAATTTTCTTATCTAGGAGAATAGGATCTATGTTGTTCCTTGATACCTTAATTAGCTCTAACTTGATCACATTTAGTTTTTAAAAGAGTTGATAGGCGTATAAGCCTAAGACTGGAAAGCTCATCATATGTATAACAATTTATCTAAAATTAGGGTGTTTTAGGAGATAATTGAAAATTTTTGAAGGATCTCTTCTCTTGATTACTATAGAATTCAAATAAACTTTAACATGAATATGATACGAGAACAATGGATTATTAAAAGATAGAGCATCTAAGCCAATTAGAGTTGACTAAGCTTTTTTTTAATTTTTTTAGAGATGAGCCAGCTCCTAGATTGACTATTACTTTAAGTGAATTCGTGACTAATTTTGTAGGAGAACAATTTTCTAGAAGAAAGTATTGCCAAATTACTTTTAATCTAATTACAGTAGACCTAAAAGTCAGTTTTTGGAAAAATCTGAAATGATTCATTGGGTTATGAAATTAGATTGAAAGTGTTTATTTAAGGTATAAACCCTACATACAAATGCTACTTAAGTGAGTTTTGATATTGGAATGATTTTGTGATGAGAGTAATGGAAAAATACTAGAGATTGTCATGAACATGCATTGTGCATATTTCATATACATACATGTGCATTAACAAACACTTATAATTGTGCAAAAGTGTGATATGTGTATATTGCCTAATATAGAGGAGCAATTGAAACATCAACACCCAAACGTTGTCAGAACTTCGAGGCAATAGCTTCGAGAGCAATCTGTGAGTAACCTAGACGGTTTCACGCAATTAATTATTTGCTTTAGAATATGTTTTGAATGATGATATGAATGTGATTTGATTATGTTGTTGCCGAACAATGAAGGTCTGAGACTTGATGCATGAATGTGATATTGAAATGCTACTTGTTTGTGAATATGACAAACTAAATGCTTCTTGACATGATTGATTGATTATAAGAGATGCATTCCATACATGAATGTATGATCAGATAATGAGAGCTGTGACCTGAGTAGCCATCGAAAACGAGCTTAAAGCTCCAAATGTGATTAAGAGCCCAAGGCTCACTATGTAAAATGAGTCATAGATCCCAATGGATAAGGGACAGTATAAATGAGCCCGGTATCTATAATAGATATGGGACAATTTAGACACTCGGTCAGAACAACGCAATAATTAGAAAAGAGTCACATGAGCATTTCATATACATTTTAATAAGTGTGTACCGATTGTTTGAAATGCAAAATTGTCTTACCCTTAAATGAGAATGTGATATGTGATAATTTATGCAAAAGGCAAAGAAGTGAATTATATGTTATATGTGTGATGTGTTGCATGAATTGAGTGAACCATCGACGATGGTTACCTCATTGAGTTCGTAAAACTCACCAAAATTGCAACGTTGATTTTCCAAGATTGAGAGATGACTTTAGCTACTAAGAGACGCTACAAGAAGTATAGTCTTGTACTTTTGGAGAAAAAGAAGAAATGGCTCAAAGGTCGGTCAGCTGTGATTGAAAAGATTAGATAGATTTTTATGTAATTACCACTTTGGTATAGCATTTTTGTATTAGAATATGATGAGGTACATATACGAATGATATTGAAAATTGTCAATGTAAATATTTGATTTTTATGAAATGAAAGGAGGAATTTGGTTTTAAATTATGGTGTTTTTCCTTATGATGTCTTATAAGAGAATAAAGAATAATGATGCCATGTTAAGTGATTGTAGTGACTGCTCTAGTGCACCATTATCATAGGTTATTTACTGAAATATCCTTAAGGTGTTCAGGTACGTACCTACGGTATTGATGCATGACAATTGGTGGTATCAAAGCATAGTTTGACATCCATAGGGACATTTAGAAATGTTAAGCATGAAATATCATGAGAAATGCAGATCATGATTGAAGTTATTGTTTATTATAGGTCATTCGCCATAGGTGATCAAGTGGGGCAATCAACTGGCCTATGATTTGTAGGAGCCAATAGAGAGTCTTCGGTACCCCGACCTAAGGAAATGCCTTTTACAGTTTCAGAGAGAAAGGAGAGGAGGTATGATCAGCTATGAAAGTAGGGGAATATGGACTTTTATAGAATTACAGACCCTATAAAGGCCGAGGGATGACTAGAAAGGATGAAGAGAGTTTTCAATCAGATGGACTGCGAGCCGAACGAGAAGTTCGACTATGCAGTGTCCTTACTATAAGGCCCAGCTTACCAGTAGTGGAAGAATGTCCCAGGCAATATCACCAGGCCTTACAACCTGAAGTGGGAAGACTTCTCGAGGGTCTTCAAGGAGAACCACATGACCAAGATCTACTTGGACAGGAAGATGAAAGAGTTGCTGGATCTTAAGCAGGGTAGGATGTTAGTGGCAGAGCACGAGATCAGGTTCAATGAGTTGATGGGTTATGCTACTGCTTTGATTCCTACCGAAGAAGATAAATGTAGAAGATTCGAAGATGGGCTGAACATGGAGATTAGGACAAGGATAATGATCTCTAACCTAAGTAATTTCACTGAGTTGAGAGTTGCTTCGATCAAAATTGAGTAGCTACTAAGAGAGGGACAAGCAGAGTCTAGGCAAGAGTCTAGGTTGAAGAGCTCCAGTGAGATTTAGAGTGGTTATAGCCGAAGATTTAGTAAGTGTCAAATCCGAGCTTTTAGACCATCGGCTAGATCAAGACAGTTAGGATTCAGACATAGGGTTATGGTCTAGTAGTGAAAGAGGTACAGTATAAAGTCAATTACCCACTTGTGAGCATTATGGGAAGAAGCGCGGTAGAGAGCGTTGATCATTATCAGGAGCTTATTTTCGATGTGGCTCCTTAGAGCACAAAATCAGAGATTGTCATGTTGTTGTCAGAGCTCAGTCTAGTATAAGAGGGGGATCTATAAGTGGAGCTATGGTCTAGCAGACTCGAGCTAATGGTCTGGATAGAGAAGTCGTGGCAGAGGCAGAGTGAGCTCTGGGAGTCCTTCTATCAGGACTGAGGTCTAGATCAGTTGACCGCAGTCCCAAGCCTAAGTCTATGCCCTGACCAAACAAGAAGCTCAGGACTCTCTTAATGTCGTCGTAAGTGTGATACTTATTTATGATCATGAAGCATTTGCATTTCTAGATCCAGGATCTACGCATTCCTTTATCAGACCGCATATGGCATCGAGGCTGCATTATGATAAAGAGCTATTATAGCATGCATTAGAGGTGAGTACAGCGATAGTTAGTACTACAGTTATAAGAGAATTCTGTAGGAAATGCATGAATTAGATTGATCAAGTAGAATTAGAGAAAGACTTGATTATACTATAGCTGAGAGATGTAGATATTATCCTAGGCATGGATTGGCTCACTACTCATAGGTCTATAATGAACTGCTATACTAAGGAGGTGGTATTAGAACCTCCTAATTAGCTGAGAGCAGTTTTCAGTGGAATTAGTTAAGTAGTGCCAGCCAAGTTGATATCATTCATAAGTGCATTAAGGATTATGCAAGGTGGATGTGAGGCTTATCCGGTCCACGTCATTGATACTAGAGTTGAGTGGAATGTGTAGGACATTCCTGTGATTAGGAAATTCCTGGATATGTTTCCTAACGAGCTATCTAGTTTACCTTCAGATTGAGAAATGGAGTTCACAATTGACTTAGTTTCAGGTGCTGCTCCTATATCCATTCCTCCATATAAGATGAAACCTAAGGAACTAAAGGATTTGAAGGCTTAGCTACAAGAGTTGCTGGAAAAGGATTTCATTAGACCCATTGTTTTTCCTTGGGGAGATCCAGTTTTGTTTATAAAGAAGAAAGATAGGACTTTGAGGTTATGCATCGATTATAGCCAACTGAATCAAGTGACAGTGAAGAATAAGTACCCGTTGCCTAGAATTGATGATTTGCTTAATCAGTTGCAAAGAGTTTAGATATTATCTAAGTTGGATTTGAAATCAGGATACTATTAGTTGAGGATAGCAGAGGATGATGCACTTAAAAGTGCATTCAAGAGTAGGTATGGGCACTTTGAGTTTTTAGTAATGTCGTTTGGGTTAACTAATGCCTTGACAACATTTATGGTCTTGATTAATAAGGTGTTTCAGCCCTACCTAGACCACTTTGTGAAAGTGTTTATCGACGATATTTTGGTGTATTTAAAGAATAGAGAAGAGCATGCCAGACATTTGAGAGTAATACTGCAGGTTATGAGGGGGAAACAGCTGTATGCCAAATTTAGTAAGTGTGAATTTTGGCTGGATCAATTTATGTTTTTGGAGCATATAGTGACTAAACAAGGCATTCAAGTAGATCCAAAGAAGATAAAGGCAGTGATGAATTGGGAAACTCCGAGAAATGTATCAGAAATCTGAAGCTTCTTAGGTTTAGCCAGATATTACTGGAGGTTTATCGAGGGGTTTTCTTTAATCTCAACCCCTCTGACAAAACTTCTAAGGAAGAATGTAGTATTCAAATGGAATAAGGAATGTCAAAAGAGCTTTGAGGAACTGAAACATCAGTTGACTACTAAACCAATGTTAACTATTCCATTGGAGATTGGAGGATATATGGTATATAGTGATGCTTTGCATCAAGGATTGGGATGTGTGTTGATGTAATATGGCAAGGTGATAGCCTATGCATCGAGACAACTGAGATCTCATGAGATTAACTATCCGGTATATGATTTAGAGCTTGTTGCAGTTGTCTTTGCTCTAAAGATACAGAGACATTATTTGTATGGAGAGGCAGTCCAGATTTATACTGATCATAGGAGTTTGAGGTATCTGCTGAGTCAGAAGAAGTTGAACATGAGACAGAGGAGATGGATAGAGTTGTTAAAGGATTATGATTGCACGATTGAGTATCATCCGAGGAAAGCTAATGTGGTGGTTGATGCTTTAAGCAGAAAGACTATTACCAGTGCAACTCAAATTCAATTATCGAGGTTACCAAATTTGATTCATTTGAGAGCTCTAAATGTGGAGTTGAATCTAGAGCAAGATGAAGCATTGATCGTTACACTAAAGTTGAGACGGATGTTACATGATAAAATTAGAATAGTACAGAATAAAGATCCTGATATGGTGAAATTGATTAAGAAAGTGAAGATGAATTCGGAATCCGAGTTTGACTTAAGAGATGAGACATTATGGTTAAAGCAGAGGCTGTGTGTTCCCAAAACGGAGGAATTGAGAAAGGAAATTCTGTAGGATGCTCATATGGCCACCTATACTATGCATCCTGGTACTACCAAGATGTATAATATGCTAAAGCAACATTTTTGGTGGCCCGAAATGAAGAAGCAAGTGTCGGAGTATGTTTCTAAGTATATGACATGCTAGCAGGTTAAGGTTGAGCATCAGGCTCCAGTAGGGAAGCTACATTTGTTTCCTATTTTGGAGTGGAAATGAGAACGAATTACCATGGATTTTATTATAGGGTTGCCTAAGACTCCGAGGCAAAATGATATTATATGGACCGATGGACTAAGTCGGCCCATCCCTCACTAGTGAGAGAGAATAACTCACTTTATCAATTGACTTGGAGGTATGTAAATGAGGTGGTTAGACTACATGGGATTTTAGTGTCTATTATACTGGACAGGATCCCAAATTTACTTTAAGATTCTTGAAGAGTTTGCAGTTGGATATGGGCACAAAGTTGAACTTCAGTACGACATTTCATCCTCAAACAGATGGACAGAGTGAGAGGACAATCAAGACTGTTGAGGATATGCTTAGAGCTTGTGTATTAGAGTTTCAAGGAGCTTGGAATCATTATATAACACTAATATAATTTGCTTACAATAACCATTATCATAGTAATATCAAAATGGCACCATACGAGGCATTGTATAGAAGAAAGTGTCGATCGCCTCTATATTAGGATGAAGAGGGCCTGAGAATGTTTAAAGGCCCAGAATTGATACAACATACTATAGAAAAGGTGAAATTGATCCGAAGCTGAATAAAAGCGGCTCAAGATAGACAGAAGATTTATGTAGATTAACATCAACGAGATATGGAATACAGTGTAGGAGACAGAGTGTTCTTGAGAGTGTCACCATGGACAGGAGTATTGAGATTCGGTAAAAAGGATTGAGCCCTAGGTACATTGGTCCTTATGAGATCATTAAGAGGATAGGACCTTTGATATATAATTTAGCTCTACTGAATGAAATGTCTCAATTACATGATGCGTTTCATGTGTGTATGCTCCGAAGATACCGATCGGATTCAACATATGTGATAATGGCTCAAGAGATTGAGGTTGATAGTAACCTAAGTTATGTTGAGGAGATGATCAAGATAGTGGGACCTCAGATTAAGCAGTTGAGGAATCGAGTAATTCTACTGGTGAAAGTCCATTGGAGGAATCACTCAACAGAGGAAGCCACCTGGGAAACATAGGAGCATATGAGGAGACAATATTCTCACCTGTTTGAAGAATTAGGTAACAATTTTAAGGACAAAATTTCTTTTAAGGAAGGGAGAGTTGTAACATCTCGTTACCCATGTTAAGGCTAGAATGTTAAATATGAGAGATTATCATAAAATCGAAAAGTGCATTCATGCTTATGCATAATATGACATACCCATACTCGTGAATATTGAATTTTTGCACATGAAAATGATTGTACATGCATTCATTGACATTCTGGATATAATTGATTTATATATGTGGAATGTGATTTTATTGAGAATTGTGGTTTATTTGATTGAAAATTGATTTAGAGAGTGCATTTATTGATTTAGAATTTTTGGGAAATTTTAGGAAGAATTTTCGAAAATGTTGAATATTATTAGATTAGGAAAAATGCCACTTGGCAAGTAAAATTGATGAATGGAAATAAAAATAAGAATCAAATGATAATGAAAAAATTTTGGAGACGACTTTAGAATTTGTGAGTTGTTGATATTGAAAATTTTAGTGATAATTGGAATAAAAAGATGAGAGTTATGGGACTAGTTCAAGAAAAACTTAGTTAAAGCCTTAGATGTTAGATAAGTGACAAGTGTCACTTATCTAGTTCAAGTTTTAGCATACAATTACTTTGAAAGACCGAGTACTGCATGCTTGTCTTCATCTTCCTTGTAGCTTTCTTCTTCAAGTTTCTTCATTTACACCGAGCTTTTCATCAATCCTCCACCAAAGTTAAACCTTGTTTTCACCTATCTTTTGCTACTCCTAACATTGTTGTTCTTTCATTTGCCTCAAGAAAATCGAAACCTGCCAACTTCCACAATGATCTACATAGTTGCATGAGGGATTAGGGCTTCTTAAGTTTTTTAAGATTTTGGAGTTTTATCAAGTAAGTATCTTATTAATCCTTTAGATTTGTTGGTTTATGAAATAAAAATGGTGATTTATTGACATTATATGAACATGAGAAAAATGGACATTTTTAATGAAAACTATGAATATAGGGTAGCACAAAGAAAGAATTCTAGCCATCTCCTAGTGAGGTTTCATCCTTCTATATTGGTGTGGGCAAACCCAAGGTCGTTCTTAGGGATATTGGATATCAACCCATTAGGAGAATTTCTTTACGAGTTCTTTCGGATTTATATTGAGGGTTATGAATTCATGCAAATAGTGGGAGCCATAATACTTGTTATTAAAGTACTTATAGACACGTATTTAAATACATTCTAATTTTTCTCTCTATTGCTCGAGTCAACATCATGAGTACTAGTTTGAACTAAGATCATTGATGAAAGTTAATAAGTTGACTGGACTAAACTTCCTTGACTGTCTTAGGAACTTAAGAATAGTTCTCAAGTCTGAGAAGCTTGGTTATGTCTTAGAAGAACCACTTCCAATTTTCCTTGCTGTTGATGCCTCTGATGATCATTAGAGGGCATATAGGAAGCTTCTTGATGATAGCAAGACGGCTAGTTGTATTATGCTAGCCATTATGTCACCAGAGTTGTAAAAGTAGAACGAGGCTATGGATGCTTATACCATAGTCTATCATCTTAGGGAGCTCTTTGATGACAAGCAAGGTCTGAAAGGTTCAAGACTTCCTAATTGCTCTTCCGCTTCAAAATGGTTGAGGGGACATCTCTAGCACAGTACACACTAAAGATGAATGGCTACATAGAGTGGTTGAACTCTTTGGGTTTTATTTTGGATCATGAATTAAGTATTGACTTAATTCTGACGTGTTTAACTAATAGTTACTCACGATTTGTTCTTAACTATCAGATGAATAATATATCCAACACAATTCCCAAGCTGGATAACATGATCAAGGCAATTGAGTCATCTGTCTGTAAGGAAAAGGTTATGATACTAGTGGACTCTTCTAGTTCGAAGAAAAAGAGCAAAAAGAAGAAGAAGTCCGCAGGGCCTAAGGGAGGTGTCAAGAAAGAAAAGAAGACTACCTCGAAGGAAACTTGCCTCCACTGTGGCAAAAATGGCCACTGGAAGAGAAACTATGAAGCCTATATAGAGTCCTTGAAGCAGAAGAAGGCATCTAATGACTTTTATACCTAATACATACTGATGTATGTGTTCTAATGCTTATATATGCCAAAGGTGTTTTCGTATACTTCATTACCATTATAGATGATCATTCTCGATATAGGTATATGTATCTTAAGAGATACAAGTCTGAAGCCTGTGAAAGGTTCAAAGAATTCAAAAATGAAGTTAAGAAACAACTTGGGAGAAGTATTAAATCACTTCGATCAGATCGAGCTAGTGAATACTTAAGCTAAGAGTTTTTTTATTATCTCCAGGATAATGGAATATTGTCCCAGTAGACTCCACCTTACATGCCACAATACAATGGTCTGGCTGAGAGGAGAAACCAAACCTTGCTAGACATGGTGAGGTCTATGATAGGTTTAGCAAATTTAATAAAATCCTTTAGGGGTTATACACTCGAAACTTCTATTTATGTATTAAATAGAGTCCCATCCAAGTCAGTTGATGTTACTCTATATGAGATATGGACTAATAAGAAACCATATCTTTCTCTTATAAAAGTTTGGGGTTGTCTTACTTATGTGAAGCAGATTCAATCAGATAATCTTGAAGCTAAATTTGACAAGTTTCTATTTGTAGGATATGCTAAGGAAACTATAGGATATCAGTTCTATCATGTTTCAGAACAAAAGGTGTTTGTTTCAAAACATGTTGTCTTTTTAGAGAAAGATTTTTTTTCTAAGAGAAGACAATAGGAGCAAAATTGAACTTGTGGAAATTCGAGATGCTTAAACAAACACAGATAAATAGCTTGGACCTGAGTCTATTGTTTATGAAGATGAAACAATGTTCAACTTTCTGACATATAAGAAGTTCATAGGTCAAGTAGGATACGTCATGTTCATGAGAGATACAAATTTCTCATAAGTGAACATAACGATATATTGCTCATAAATGATGATGAGCCTACTACCTATGAAGAGGATCTAAAGAGTCAGAATCTGACAAATGACTTTAAGCTATGAAAACCTAAATGGATTCCATGTATGAAGACTAAGTATGAACTTTGGTTGACCCACCTAAAGGGATAAAACCCATAGGGTGTAAATAGGTTTTCAAGAAGAAAATTGACATGGAGGGTAATGTAGTTACCTATAAAACTAGGCTTATAGCTAAAGGTTATCGTCAAAGGCAAGGTATTGACTATGAAGAAATGTTTAACCCAGTAGTTATGTTTAAATCCGTGAGGATACTCCTAACCATTACCGCTCATTATGACTATGAGATATGAAAAATGGATGTGAAGATGACTTTCTTTAATGGAAAACTAATCAAGAATGTGTATATGACACAACCTAATGGTTTCATATATATGAATGGAGAAAAGGTATGCAAGCTTCAGAAATCCATTTATGGATTAAAGCATGCATCCAAGAGTTGGAATATCTGATTTGATAAGACAATCAAAGAGTTTGGATGAGCCGTGTGTGTATAAGAAGGTTAGTGGGAGTACAATCGTGTTCCTTGTACTGTATGTAGATGACATATTGCTAATAGGAAATGATATCTCAGTTTACAATCAGTTAAAATTTGGTTAGCTAAGAACTTCCCTATGAAATACCTTGGAGAAGCAACTTATATTTTTGGGATATAGATCTATAGAGATAGATCTAATAGGTTGCTTAGTCTTTCTCATTCTACATACATAGACAAGATGCTAAAGAGGCTTAGCATGGAGCAGTCCAAAAGTGGTTATCTTCATATGGTACATGGGATTACACTCTCTAAATCTATATGTCCAAAGACACAAGATGAGTGGACTCGTATAAGTTTGATTCCTTATACTTCGGCTCTAAGATCAATCATGTATGCTATAGTATAAAATAGACCTAGTGTATCATATGCTCTAAGTGTTGCAAGAAAATATTAGTCGAACCCTAATGACGGTCATTGGCTGGCTGTCAAGAATATCCTTAAGTACTTGAGAAGAACTAAAGATGTATTCTTGGTATATGGAGAAGGTGATCTTGTGGTAAGCGGGTATACTAATGCCAGCTTCCAATCCAATAGGGATGACTGTAGATCCTAATCTAGACATGGATTTACACTTAATATAGGTGCAATCAGTTGGAAAAGTTCCAAACAAGAGACGACTATTGATTCAATGATAAAGGCAAAATACATTGCAGCTTCAGAAGCGACAAAGGAAGCAGTTTAGATCGAGAAGTTCACCATGGAATTTGGTGTGGTTCTGAGCATCACTGACCTAATGTAGTTGTATTATGACAACAATGGGGTTATAACGTAGGGAAAGGAGCTAAGGTCTCATCAAAAGTCCAAATATGTACTCAGGCGCTATCGTTTGATTAGAGAGATTGTTGGATCCCGTTTCCGAAACCCAACCTCTTGCTCTAATACCATAAATGTTGGGACCCAATCTGGAGACCGGACCCCAACCTAAAAAATAGAAAACGGGTTTACAGATGCGAAACAAAAGAACGGATTACAAAGCCAAACGAATCGAAAGTGAGCCTAAACAAATGCAAAACAGAAAACGAAAAACGGAAACAAATCAAACAGAATGGACGACAACACGAATCGACTCATATAGCGAAACAAAGTGAAGCAAACACGAATTGGAAACAAAAGAGGCAACATATCGGAAACGAATCGAAACGAAAACATAAGACAATCGAAAGCGAATCGAGTCGGAAGATCGGATAACAAAATGCGGAACAAAAGCGAAAGTATCGAAG
>JAOQMP010004282.1:0-13640 GCA_027563575.1 Erythroxylum pedicellare
AGAGATAAATATTTCTTCATCAATTTACATAAATTTTTATAGATCACATTCTAGAATCCATTCAATACAGTTGTAAACAATTCCTAATTCTCAAATCCACCATCTAAATTATTCATCACAGAAACTACAATTCTCAACAATATCATATTACAATTTAATTGTACCCGGAATGTTAATAAGTGCATGTACAATTATTTTCCTGTGTGAAAAAATTCAAATTCACATGCATGTATGCTAACATTATGCCTGAGCATGAGATGCATTTTTTCTAAATCTCTCATTGATCTTTCATGTACCATCTTTTAGGGTTTTAACCCTTAATCTGGGAACGGCATGTTACAATATTTCTTCAGAAGGGCCTCGTGAGTCCCCTTGTCTCTGATGATGGCACACAGGACTCCAAACCCGGACAAAATGTTAGATTTCAAGAAATCTGCAACCACTCTAGAATCATTTGTTCGGGTGGCTTTTGCTTCCACCCATTTTGACAAATAATCAACTACAAGCAGAATATATTGAAATCCAAGCGAGGAAAGAAAGGGACTTATGAAGTCCACACCCTAAACACCAAAAATTTCACAAATTAATATGGGGGTTGGAGGCATTTTCTTACTGGAATCTAATGCACCTGTACGTTGACAGTTGTCACAAGTCCTACAGAAATCATATCTATCTCGAAATAAAGATGGCTAGTAAAACCCACACTTATAGAACCTTACGAGCTATCCACTTTAGGCCAAAATGACCTCCACATGCATAAGAATGACAAAATATTAACATAGAAAGAAATTCCCTATTAGGTACGCACTGTCTGATGAGTTGATCTACACAAAATTGCCACAAGTAAGGATCATCCCATACATTAAACTTTGCTTGACTCTTTATCCTCTCCTTTTGTGCCTTGATGAAATCTATAAGAAATTGATGAGAAACCAAGAAATTCACTATATCAGCATACCAGGGAGCTGTTAACTGTAGTACATGTAGCTGCTTATCTGGAAAATCATTATTACCAGGGCATGTGACAGTACTATGCTCTACTAAGCGGCTCAAATGATCTACTACTCCATTCTTCGAGCCTCTCTTATCCTTTATCTCCACATCGAACTCTTGAAGTAGGAGTATCCATTGGATGAGCCTCGACTCTACCTTCTTCTTTTCCAGTAGGTACTTCAAAGCTACATGATTAGAATAAACAATAATCTTAGTACCTAATAAATAAGATTTAAACTTATCCAAAGAAAAAACTACTACAAGAAGCTCTTTTTCTGTGGTGGTGTAATATGCTTGGGCATCATTCAACATCTTTGAGGTATAATAAATAGCATGAGGGATCCGCCCTACTCTTTGACCTAAAACTACTCCAATGGCATAGTTGGGGCATCACATATAAGTTCAAATGGTGGACTCCAATCTGGAGGTTGTAAGATGGGTGCAGTAACCAACTTCTCCTTTAGAGCATCAAACACCTTCTTGCACTACTCATGAAAAACAAACTATTTGTCCTTCTAAAGCAACCTACACAATGGTTGTGTAACCTTAGAAAAGTCTTGAATAAACCTGCGATAAAACCCTACATGGCCAAGCAAAGATCAAACTTCCCTTATAGAGGTAGGGTAAAGTAAAGAAGAAACAAGGTCTATCTTGGCTTTATCAACCTTAATACTCTTAACAAAAAAAGCATGTCCTACAACTATCCCTTGTTGAACCTTAAAATGACACTTTTCATAATTAATAACAAGGTTAGTTTCAAGAATTTGTTTAAGTACCAAAATGAGGTGATCTAGGCATTGTTCAAATGAATCCCCATGCAACGGTAAAGTCAGCCATAAGAATTCAATGATTTTCTCAAGATTCTTAAAAAAGATGCTTACCATGCACCTTTGAAAGGTAGCAGGGGCGTTGCACAATCCAAAAGGCATCCTTCTATAAGCAAAGGTGCTATACAAGCATGCAAAAGTTGTCTTCTCCTGGTCTTCTAGAGCAATAGCAACCTAAATATAACCTGAATAACCATCAAGAAAACAATAGTAAGTACGACCAGCAAGAAGTTCTAACATCTTATCAATAAAGGGTAGGGGAAAGTGTTCTTTTCCACTCATCAAGTTGAGCTTGTGATAATCCATGCAAACTCGCCATCCATTCTATAGCTGAGTTGAAACCATCTCTCCTCTCTCATTCTCCACAACTTTAACGTCTGACTTCTTGGGAACCACCTGCAAAGGACTTACCAACTTGCTGTCAGAGATGGTCTATATGACACCCATATCCAACAACTTCATCACTTCTTTCTTCACCTCTTCCATCATTAGTGGGTTGAGACTCTTTACACTTGATGAAGTAGGGTAGCTCCTTCCTTATAAAAATCTAGTGCATGCATAAGAAAGGACTAATGCCTTTAATATATGTAACTGTCCATCCCAATTTTGTCTTATACTCTCACAACACACTAACGAGCTTTTCTTCTTGCATCTTTGTAATATCACTTGCTATGATAACTGAAAATTTGTTATTACTACCTAGATAAGCATACTTGAGGTGAGTTGTTAAGGGCTTCAAATCCACTTCTGCCGCTTGCACGATAGAAGGTAACAATCGATTAGTACTAATAGGAAATTTTAAAAAGTGAGGGATATACTTGCCAAAAGGATTTGTCTCAAGTGCTCAAATTATTTCCTTTAGGTCCTCTCCAAACTCGAACTTGTTTTGCTAATAACCAGACATCTTTTGCTCCAACAGGGTAGTCAAAGCTACCTCCAAAGAGTCACCCATAGAAAGAAGAGACCAATGCTCTACCAAAGAGTCAAGAATATCTACCTTGGCTACCGACTCATAATCTGATGAATAGCGCATGACATCAAAGATATTGAAACGAGTGACCTCTCTATTGAACTCCATAGTCAACACCCCACTGTGTATATTAATTTTTTTTAGATGTCTTCAAAAATGGCTTGCCTAACAAAATTGTCAAAGGGATCGAAGAGCCATCATCTTGCATACCTAACACATAAAAATCTGTAGGAAAAACAAGCTTATTAACTTGCACCAAAACATCTTCAATAGCACCAAAAAAATCTAAAGGGTTTTTGTTAAATTTATTGGCCAATTGAATGATAGCACAATTATCCTTTAATGAACCAAGATTAAGAGCTTTAAAATTAGATAAAGGCATAACATTGATCGAGGCTCCTAAATCTAACATACATCTCTCATACCTTATTTTACCGATCTTACTAGGAATGGTAAAAATACTTGGATCCTTGCTTCCAAAAGAGGGATATTATCTTCCACCTTGCAAAAAACCTCCAATATTTCCTTTTCCTTTTACTACTACTTATTCTTTGCTAACTTGCTTGGAAATGAAACAAGAGGCGAATCATCGACAATAGGGTGTGAAGTACTTACCTAAGGATGGTAATCCTCCTCCTTCTTTGCTAACATAGTTTCTTCCTCTTCTTCTTTCTCCTTCCCCTTCACTGGCCTTTACACCTCCTTGACACTTCTTAAAGTGATGGTGCAAGCATCTTCTCTTGGGTTCCTTTAAGGTTAACTAGGCAACCTTGTGGAACTTTAGGCCTGCAGCTTCCCTGTGGCATCAAGTTGCTAATTGATCTGATTTTCCAAATTCTTTAAACCACTCCTCGCTTCCTACTAAAATTGAAGAGTGTTAATCGCTAAGCTCTTAACAATTTCCTATAAGGACATACCTCTAGCTTATTATTGTTATGGTGATTATGGAGGTGGTGGCTTTGGCTGAAACTATGGTTGATTCTGATGGAAACCTGGTAGTGCATGAAATCTTTATTACTGCTACTGATAATTAGGTTAGTGAGCATTATAATTGCTTCCTTGATGTGGGTTTTAATATCTAAAATTGGGATGATCCTTCCACCCTAGATTGTAAGTGGGGGAAAATGGGTGATACCTCTGTTGTTGTCCTTAGAACCCCCCAATTGCGTTGACGTGCTGTTCATCCTGCATGGAAGGGTAAGTATCTATAGGATGGTCAGCTAATACATAAATACCACATACTTTGATAGGCTCCTTCCCTATCACTTCTTGTTATACTAAGGAAGTTAAATTTGAGACTTACAGCTCCAACTTAGAAATGGAGACTTCCTTCACCTGCTTTGTTGAGGAGGAAGCATTACTGTGATTGCTCCATTATCGAAAGTTCTCTGCCATCGTTGCTATCAATTTCCTAGCATTCCTATCCACCAAGGCTCCACCACTCGCAACATCTATCATATTAATATACAAAGAAAGCAAACCTTCATAGAAATATTCAATTAGTAACCAGCCACTCATCTTATGATTTGGACAACTATTGTAGAGATTCTTGAAACACTCCTAATACTTATGCAAAGATTCCCATGTGTCTTGTCAAATTTTGTAGATGGAAAAAAAGTACTTCTCTATAAATGCCTACTACATTTACTCCCATATGTTGACCGAGCTGGTAAGCAAGTCATACAACCACTCCTTGGCTACATCTGTTAACGTAAAAGGAAATGCCTTTAGCTTAAGTTGTTCCATTGAGACTCTTGTTAGCTTCATACTTGAGCATGTGATGTGAAACTCCTTCAGCAACTTGTTAGGATCTGTGATGTAACCTGATCCCAATGAGCTGTTGTCATGAAAACCTATAAAAGTAGGTAGTGTATATATCAGTCCAGGTTTAATTTCAATTTCTAGCTCACCATCCAAATAATTGATACAAAGTAGATTAAGATTGAAAAAAGGAGTTGCAAGCTCCTTTAAGGTGCACTGATGGTGTTCCATATTCTCTTATGTTTCTTCTAAACTCCAGTCAACTTGTTCTTTAAATGATAAGGAATGGTTGCTCTTAGGAAGATAAGTAGGGGTTCCTCATCTGATGAAATTTGGTGCGACCTGTAATAGGAGAAAAAGAAAAAGGGTTAAGTGGAGAAAGTAAGGATCCTTTATTTTCCTTAACAAATTGACACAAATGAATATGGTTTGAGGAACTATAGGACATGCAAACTAATGAAAGAATGACAAAAATCAACAAAAATAAAATTAAAAACAACATATGAAACATCAATTAACAAAGCCAACTCCCTGGCAACGGTGCCAAAAATTTGATAACCTATTGCTAACTACCAAATAATAAATTCCTAACTACCAAACTATACAGTAAATGGCGAGCTAGGGTCAAACGACAGAGAGACAAGATGCAATTGCTATTTCAAATGTTGCAAACAAAAGAAAACAAAACACCCTGAAATGATGAAATGAGATAGCTAAGATGTAAAGAATGTAAACGAAAAGGCAAACATAAAACGAATTAAAAAGTACTAATAACAATGCAAAGAAGTGAGTTAGAGATATCTTCAGGATTCCGAGATGTTCATTGATCCTTGAATCTAAATAAAAGATACTCTCATCATGATGTTAGCTTATGGACTCTATTAAGCTCTCAAATCCTTTATTTTTTTAAAATAGGAAAAACTAATAAGCTCTAGAAATGCCCCAACCTCCACTATAAACAAGAATGGCCTCTCTAAGTTCAATAGTTAAGATGCATTAGGTACTAAGAAACAACTAACTTAGGCGACCTACTCATAAGCTCGGAAGGTGTAACCTAAAATTATGGTATCTTAAATGAGTTGATTACGGATCCTGACAAATTTATCTAACCTATTGCTACTTCCGATAATCACTATAGACTATTACATATCATACGCTCATCCCTAGCCTTTGAATTAGAAAGTTACCTAAAGGGTGATCAAGCCTATAAGCAATTTCTAATTCATGACATGTATCCTAAATCCCGAACTAACCTAGACTTATAATCACCAATTTAAGACAAATTTAACTACATTTTTATAATTTCCATCCCTTTATCCTTATAATATCTCTAAACCCTAAGTAGTCTAGCCACTCATGTTCATATTAAGCACAATATACATTAAATAAACAAAACCCATACTTAATTAAATAAAACCAAGGTTAGAAATTATAAATGAAGTGATAACAATTGAAATTCAAAAACAAATTAATAGAAATCAAAACTCTTTATGCTAGCAAATAACTAATCATAACCCAAATTATAAAAGCTAAACTAATTGCATCAAAATAAAAATTCTAGCACATATAACTTACACAAAAACCTAAATTAATTGATCATGAATCTAAAAACATGCTTAAATCCTAACTATTCAACATAAATTAATCCAACGCATCGCAAATAAGAAAAAACACCATAACATAAACCATTAAACACTCAAATACCTAACAAATTCAGATCTAAAAAAGCATATAAATAAGCTCAAACAACTAAGATTAAAACTAGAAAATTAAGGGAATAAACATCTATTGATATAACATAAAGGTTCCCAAAAGTGGCAGATTGGAGACTAGCTTTCTAGATCATTTTTCTTTCTTTATATAGTATTTTTCCATTTAGGGTAAACCCTAGGGTTTTCTCATGACTAAAATTTCCAAAAAGTCCCTCGAAAACTAGAATCAGGAAGCGACGCCACGTCATTCTACGTGTAGGCCACAATCGTGGCCCTTAATGCATGATCATGGCTAGTTTATCTGCTCTCTGTAACAATTTTGGCTGACTCTCCATGATCGTGGCCTTGTGCTCAAGCAAGTCTTCTCCAATTCTCCTTCGAATTCCATTGATGGTTTCTCCTCCATGGATGGCTCTCCAAACTTTGTCAAACTTCTTCCTTTTATAATATATTTGTGTTCAATCCTTTAATCTATATGTGAACAAAAAATCAACATAAATTCAATATTTAAACATAAATATAGGATTGAAAAGACATTGAAATGTATAAGAAAATATAAGATGATTCAATCCTATCAGTTACTTAGGAAAAGAAAGAGAGGAGAAGGGTCATTTAGAGACCAGAATGAAGCTCACCAACTATAATAGTGAGAAAATGTATATCCATTGGAGCAACACAACCTATTACACTTCAATGATGAAACCCATAGGGAGTAATACCAAATGTTCAAGGAGAAGTGATTTGGGTCCAACAGATTTATCGATTGGAAGGCATCAGTTTAGACTAGTAAGTTAGGGACCTAATCAATATTAGAACATTGTCCTATTTCTTTAAGATCATGGAGCCCTCATATTGGGAGATTACTCTCAAAGAGCTCCCCATATTCTTCATTAGAAAAGACCACTTTGATTAGGACTGGCCAAGTATAATCCAATCAGAATGTTGGGGTAGATAATAAAGATGGTTTACGTTAACTTCTTTATAATGATAGGTCTTTACAACCAAGAGTTTATAGGACATAAGAATACATAGCCCTTTTTCTAAAATTTCCATACAAGATGTTTTCTCAAGACGTTTTTCGCACCATCAATGAGGATGATGAGTATGATCCTAACAAATCCAAAATACACACCCTTTGACACCGTACAATTAGATACATCCATAGGATTCTAAGTTATACATTGAGTAAGTGGGGTGACAACTTTAGATTCATTGGTAACTTAGATTTATAATACTTATGGAGTATGAGCAAACAGATGTTGATTCACCAGATGTATGCCTTACCCCAATTCTTTAGGCATCATGATGAAGAGTGGAAGATAAGGCCTATTTACGTTCGTTTATATATGATATAGTTAGCCATAAGGATGGGAGGAGTCTTTCGGAGGCTACCATCGATGAGACCGCTGAGTTTTATAGTTGCCCTCAATTTGGATATTTGAAGAACATGCACGTGGTACATAAGAGGCCGGGACCAACAGGAGATATCTATCAAATTATTAGGCTTTCGACTGATTGAACAACTTTGGGAGTAAAAGTTTATCACCCTAATATAGAGTACTATAAAGACAACACTCACTATCAACCCAGATGGGTGAAGCATTATAGGAGGAGGCTAATGCAAGATCACCTAAAGTGTCGACACCATCTTGATGCTGGGACCAGTTGAAGATAACTCAACTGGAGAAGTATATGGGGAAGGTTTTGGGAGTCTAATGCACTATCTGAGTACACCAAGCAGTATTGATAGAGTGTAAGGAGAGACAAGAAGCCTATCATAGATGGATGGAGGAGTTCTTAGTGCAGATAGTGGGACATCTTGTGATATCCATACCACCTCCACCATATAGAGCGATTGCATCATCTTCATCAATATAATGATCTGAGACTCAAGGATCCTCTAACAACTAACATACCAAAGTCACCTAGAGATTAATTAACACAGAGATACTCTGGATGTTATATTTTGATTTTTCTTTTCCTTATTATTATTTATGTATTTTTATCATTTTATTTTGTTTTTATGAACATTAATAGTTCTATTTTATTTTATTTTCATGTTCTTTATTTTTTTAATCTTTTTATCTCTTTTTTCTATTTGTAAGGATGGTTGTACATAATATTAAATGGACTCCTCACCAAATTTAGAATTTTGTGAATCTTATTATTCAAGGAAGTACCAAATCATACCTAGCTCATTTTTATGCTATTCTTGATTTTTTATTTATCTATGTTTCTATTGTGTACATTGGAAACAATGTATAATTTTAGGTTTGAGGAAAGGGTTAGTAATATGTTTTATTATTTCTTATTAACTTATATCCCGATTTAGTTAAAATCTGTCCAAACTACTTTAGATTGTTAAAGATTTTTTATTTAAATTATTATGCAAAAGTATGAAAGTTATTTTTTCAAAAAAAGGGATCAGTTAGAATAAACTTGCTTTTATAAGTCATATTTTAGTAATCATGGAGGTAAATAATTTGAATGAAAATTGCATACTATTTACACTCAAAAATCATTTTTGCAATATTTTGAGCGTAAGAGCAAATACATTGCTATTTTAAGCTATTTTATTCTTTAATGTGCATTATCATACATAGTTAGATGATTCTAGAACTTTCTTTTATTATCCATACTGAGTCCACATTTTTCAAATTAAAATCTTTCAAATAATTAAGGCATTTAGATTCAACCCCTTTTTTTACACTATTCTGTTGATTATTAGCTTACCATATTTTATCACTTTTGAGACTTAGCCTTTTCATTGATTATAACTAAATTAATATCCTTTACCTTATTTTTATTGAAATTATTTTCATCATTTTTAAAACCTGAAAGATTTACATTTACTTTATTATTATAAATTCGGATTATATTGAAGATTTTTTTTTAAAAGGTCCAATATTTCTTTGATTATTGGAACATGGTTAATACATAAAAATAAAATATAAAAACATATATAATAATAATATATGTTGCAAGCAAGGATAGTGTTAAAGTTATTGTACCAATGGAATTATGGTGTGAAGGATCAATGTTGTGAAGAACTAAGTTTTATGTAATTTGTTTATGTAAATTTCCTTCATTATTATTACCCTTTTTATTATCCTCACCATTTCTTTACCTAAGCCTCGTTAAAACCTTGTAACAAAACCTTTTGAATTTTGTTTCTAGTTTCTTTACAAGCGGTAGAGATATGATTTTATTGTAGGCTTGTAGTTAAGAATTTGCCTACGTATTGATTTGAGAGTTCCTACACTTTCCACCTTAAATACTTTCAATGAATTGAGTGAATCCTTACTGAGGGTGTGAAAAATTGTTCTTTTGATTTTAAAAAGATTATATATATGATTGTTATTGATATTGACCTATAAAGGTTGGTTTTAGGATGACTTGAATCTAATTGTACTTTAATTTAATTAATATGACATAATGATTTAGGGTATGGACTGAAAAGCTAAGGTTAATAAGAGATGAATGTTTATAAGTTTGATGATTTTGTGGTGACTGGAGAGAGAAACACGATTGCAGTCACAGTCGGGGGCAATCCATTCTTGCTTTCTAGTTCAAAGGTGATTGATGGTTGTGGTTCTATGCTAGTTACATCAGTTGGCATGAACACTGGTTGGGGTAGGATGATGAGCACTATGAGCCGAGAACCGGACGACCGCACACCCCTTCAAGTGCAGTTCCACGGTATAGCTTCTATGATCCGTAACGTTGGATTGGCTGTGGCAATGATTGTGTTCTTGGTGCTCTTCTTTAATAGTGGAGAGACAAAGCTTTTTAATATGTTAAAGACGATCGCAATGTTTATCGATGCTGCTGTAGCTGTTGTGGAACTAGTGATCCCCGAAGGTTTGCAACTGGCTGCTACTTTAACTCTCTTCCATTTCTTCCAGCAAATGAAGAAAGATAATGTTATGATTCGACAAGTCTCAGCTTGTGAAAGAGTGGGTGAGATCGCCGTAATCTGCACAAACAAAACTGGTACTCTTACTGTACATGAGATGAAAGTTGCTGAGATTTGGCCGGGAAGAGAATCAATTTCGGACCATGGTGACATTTCGGTCGCAGGAATTGCACTTGAGCTGCTTAAGGAAGGTGCAATCTTAAACACTTCTTTGTTTGTAAGAGGGCTAATTTCTGAGTCAGATCATGAGATTTGCAGTAGCCCGATTGAGAAACAAATAATTGCTTGGGCAGTGTCAGAAAACTGTGCAAGAGTTAGCGAAATAAAGACAAATTGTGAGGTAATACATGCTGAGGCCTTCCATCCTGAGAAGAAGAGAAGTGGGGTATTGATTAGGAAAAGGGAAGAGAAGGAAATTCACACTCATTGGAAAGGAGCTCCTGAATTAATACTGGCTATGTGCTCAAACTTCTATGACAGGAATGGAGAAGTTAAATTTATGACTGACGAAGACAGGAAGCAGCTGGAGGACATAATCACTGGCATGGCAAAGAGAAGCCTTCATTGCATCGCCTTTGCCCATAAAAGAGATGCAGAAGATAGTGTACAGATCTTCGATAATCTTGAAGAAACTGAACTCACCTTGTTGGGATTTCTCGGATTGGAAAACCAATGTCGTGAAGGAGTTCGAGAAGCCGTAAAATTGTGCAAAGACGCTGGGGTAAAGGTTCTAATGGTCACTGGAGACCATTTGCATACAGCAATAGCTGTGGCCAAACAGTGTGGGATTCTCAATCCTCAGGAAGGCGAAAATGATACAGCTGTAGTGGAGGGAGAAAAATTCCGAAGCTACTCAGAAAGGGAGAGATTGGAGAAGAGTAACGAAATCAAAGTTATAGCAAGATCATCTTCAAGTGATAAGAGTCTGCTGGTGAAGAGCATGAGGCAGAATCTTTCTCAAATGGCCGTGATTGGCCATGGACTCCATGATGCTTCTGCTCTACATGAAGCCGATCTTGGGATTGCTATGGGAATACATGGCACTGAAGTGGCTAAGGATAGCTCAGACATGGTCATTTTGGACGACAACTTCGTTTCTTTGGTGAATGCCATAAGGTGGGGAAGAAGTGTCTACGTCAACATTGGCAAGTTCATTCAGTTCCAGCTCACAATAAATGTCGCAGCCTTTGTCCTAATTTTCATTACAGCAGTTTCATTCGGAGAGGTCCCTCTGAGTGCATTCCAGATACTGTGGGTTAATGTGATTGTTGACATAGTGGCCGCACTAGCCTTGTTTAAAGCACAACCTAGTGATGATCTTATGCTCAGGGGGCCTCCTGTGAACCAATCTCAGCTATTGATGGTCAGTACGCTCATGTGGATTAACCTATCTGTTCAGGCTTTCTACCAGGTAATTGTCCTATTGACATTAGTGTTCAAGGGAACCCAAGTTTTTGGCCTGACCGAGAAAGTTACCCACACCCTTGTGTTCAACACTTTCGTCCTTTGTCAAGTTTTCAATCTACTTAACGTGAGGCTGATGGAGAAGAAGAAGATATTTGAAGGATTGAAGAAGAGCAAGATGTTTGTAGTGGTGTTTATGATCATAATTTTGGTTCAAGTTCTAACGGTTGAGGTTATGAATAAAGTAGCAGGCACTGGGAAGCTGGATAGGAAGCAGTGGATTGCATGCATAAGCTTAGCAGCTGGGTCTTGGATCATAAGCTTGGTTGTCAAGTGGGCTCATGAGAAGACTAGTTGATTTCATTTTTAGAGATTATTTGTGACGGATCACACTGTAATTTCCTTTTAACTTTACTGATATCGAATTCCGTCTCCTTGGAATTTATGTCCTTATGATAGTTTATTAAAAGTTTGATAAAAAAGAAAACATCATAATTATGGGTGTCACCAAAATAAAAGTCATGTATTTGGTTTTGTCTTAATTACCGACCTTGTTTCTGTCACAAAACGACATTCTTTACACTATTTTAGGATGAAAATAGGATTAGATTAGGGTACTTGAGATAGAGGATTTGATGCCCATATATTCAGTCTCTTTTTCCAAGATTGGATACTTTTTAGTCTTACGGTTATTGTAAAATGGATTACATAGATTCAACAAATTTCACTTTAAACAAGAAAGATTTAGGATAAATGAATTCAATTTTTACTATAAATATTTAAGATCTATTTATATAGTTCAAATTAATTAAACGACAACTTTGATTGGACGCATTTTTAATACATCTAGTCCAACTTTCTTTTTTCACATGAGAATAATTTAGGTAAGCTAGATCAAACATTCATCATAACCTTCCGGGACACATCTAATACTCCCAATTTACAATTTAATGCATAAGAAATCAAAAGGTTAAGATATTCTAAATTCCAACAAAACTGTGTCATGTTCATTCTTCACGTCACGAAAAACGAATCCTTTAAATAGAACCATTTAATCGTAAAAAAGAATCCAACTCCAAATGCACGTAAGTGGTGGCAATGCAAAATTGCAGTATCATTCTTAAACATTCCACAACTCATGAACATATATTCAGTATAAGCTTCAAGTTCAAGGCACAATCCAAGGCAGAACTTAAAGAGTAACCACGGAAGAGTCTGGTGAGGAGAGAAGACCAAACTCAAATATGGAATGGTTTGTGAGAGCGAAAGAATCTACGGTAGGGTTAGATTTTAGAACAAATCTAAGATTAAGAACCATAGTAGAAAATTAATTAGATATAAATGGTCTCACACAACGTGATGTCTTCTTGACACTACGGACATTATAAAGAAAAAGCATTCAAATTTGAAAGATTTGACACATTTAAATTTTAAATTAAAGTGTTTTTAAAGTAAAAATTGAATTTAAATTCAATATGATGCAATTAGAATACTCGCGAGTTAGCTGAGTCAGTCACTATTGAATAGAAACCTAAAGCAATTCAGTAGGATCTGATTACTTAGGTGAATCTCCGATAAATAACATTAAGCACGTAACAAAGCTATAAATCAACAATTGTTCACGCAAACCAATGTATCTACGGTTCTCTAGAATTTCGAAGACATGGATTGGTGGGGTACGCCAGGCCCTTGCAGTAGTGTAAGGCACGGACGACGCATGAGGGAGCAAGCTACGGAGACGAGTTCTCCCCCTAGAAAAATAAATTTAATATCTTGTGAGCCAATGGCCACGTATCAGATATTAAACTGATAAGAACAGATACTACGCTTGATCTTAGCCAAAAGGCCGAGAAAGGTATACCTTTAGAAGTTGTCTTTGCTTTCATCTTATACTTTGGTTTTGGCTATTGTGTTGTCTCTCTTTCACAGTATGGGATGAGAAATTGCAATTGACTAGTCTATCCTAAAAACAGTTAATTAAAAAGCAGTGTAGGATGGCCAAATTAAAATTGGCAAAAAGCTGTACATTAAGTATTAATTATCACAACAGAATGCAA
>JAOQMP010004380.1:0-13631 GCA_027563575.1 Erythroxylum pedicellare
GAAGCTTGCATACCTTTTCTCCATTCATGGATATGAAACCATCAGGTTGTGTTATATACACATCCTCGGTTAGGTTTCCATTAAGGAAAGTCATTTTCACATCCATTTTCCATATCTCATAATCATAGTGAGTGGCAATGGTTAGGAGTATCCTAATGGATTTAAGCATAGCTACTTGGCTAAACGTTTCGTCATAGTCAACACCTTGCCTTTGATGATAACTTTTAGCTACAAGCCTAGCTTTATGGGTAACTACATTACCCTCCATGTTAGTTTTCTTCTTGAAAACTCATTTGCACCCTATGGGTTTTATCCTTTTGGGTGGGTCAACCAAATTCCATATTTAGATTTCATATATAGAATCTATTTCGGATTTCATAGCCTGAAGACATTTGTCATATTCTAAACTCTTTAAAACCTCTTTATAGGTGGTAGGCTCATCATCTTCTATGAGCAATACGTCGTTAAGTTCACTTATGAGAAAATTGTATCTCTCAGGAATATGGCATATCCTACATGGCCTACAAACCTTTTATGTGTCAGAAGGTTGAACTACTGTTTCGTCTTAATGAACAATAGTCTCGAGTCCAGGTAATTGATCTACGTCTGTTTAAGCATCTTAAACTTCTACAAAGATTTTGGTAAATCTGATAAACTCATAATAAAACTCACCATGTCTAACAAGGTTCAGTTTCTCCTCTCAGCCACACCATTGTGTTGTGGCGTATAAGGTGGAGTCCACTGGGACAATATTCCACTATCCCTGAGATAATCCAAATCTCCTGACTTAAGTATTTACTACCTCGATCCGATCAAAGTGATTTAATACTTCTCCCAAGTTGTTTCTTAACTTCATTTCTGAATTCTTTGAACTTTTCAAAGGCTTCAGACTTGTATCTCATAAGATATGCATACCTATATCGATAATGATCATCTATAAAGGTAATGAAGTATACTAAACCACCTTTGGAATATATGGACATCGGACCACATACATCAATATGTATTAGGTCTAAAAGTCATCAGATATCTTCTTCTGCTTCAAGGACTCTAGATAGGCCTTACAATTTCTCTTCTAGTGGCCATCCTTGCAACAGTGGAAGCAAGTTCCCTTCGAGGTAGTCTTCTTTGCTTTCTTGACCCTCCCTTAGGCCCTAGAACTTCTTCTTCTTTTGGTTCTTTTTATTCGAACCAGAAGAGTCCACCAACATCACAACCATGTCCTTATAGTTAACCAGCTCTGGAATTATGCTGGATATATTGTTCATTCGATAATTAAGCACAAATTGTGAGTAACTATCGGTTAAACATGTTATAATTAAGTCAATACTTAATTCATGATCCAAAACAAAACCTAAGCAGGCCAACCACTCGATGTAGCCATTCATCCTTATTGCGTACTGTACTGGAGATGTCCCCTTAACCATCTTGGAGTGAAAGAGTAATCATGTCTCAAACCTTTCAGACCTTGCTTACTCATTAAAGAGTTCCCTAAGATGATAGACTATGGTATGAGCATCCACAGTCTCGTGCTACTTTTGCAGCTCCAGTGATATAGTGGCTAGCATAATACAACTAGCCATCTCCCTATCATCAAGAAGCTTCCTATATGCCTGCGATCATCATCGTAGGCATCAGTAGCAGGGGAATTGGGAAGTGGTTCTTCCAAGACATAACCAAGCTTCCCGGACTTGAGAACTTTTCTCAAGTTCCTAAGTCAGTCAAGGAAATTTGGTCTAGTCAACTTGTTAGCTTCCATCAATGATCTTAGATTCATACTAGTACTCGTGGTGTTGACTCGGGCAATAGCAACCCTTCATCAAAGAGAGAAAAATTAGAATGTACTTAAATGCATGTCTATAAGGACTTTAATAACATGCATTACGGCTCCCACTATTTTTCATGAATTCATAAACCTTAATATTAATCTGAGAGAACTTATAGAGAAATTCCCCTAGTGGGTTGGTATCCAATATCCCTAAGAATGACCTTTGGTTTGCATAACAAGCCACCTTAGTTCAACTGGTAGGTATTGATCATACCAATTGCATTTCTAATGCAACTATCGAATCTAGTGTTATCAATTGTTGATGTGTGCACACTTATTAGGCTATCAAATATTGATGTCACGATTCGGAACCACATCGAGCAAATGAAAAATACCGCATACCTAGTCTAAGGTTACTCATAGCACCCTTAGCCCGACTATGCAAGGCTAACTAAATATTCTTTGAAAACCTGTGGATAACACAATAGTTGTATTTTGAAAATCCTAAAACTCAATTAAAATATCTATAAATCAATTTTAAATGCATATAGTCACATTTAAAACTTTACCACAACTTCTAGACTTTTAAGTCCACTCAAGAGCAATCTCAACAACAGTACAAAAGGTTTATACATAAGGTCATTTACAAACCACAAGATAGTCAAAAGTTAATTTACAAAATCATAAAACATATTAATATAACCAACTTAATAAACATTGTTCATAAGCCACTTTACAAAAAAAGTACAAAACAGAGGCTACACATTTGCGGTAATGCCCCGAAATTGTCAAAAAACTGCACAATACACTCAGAGCTTCAAGCTCACCAAATTAACCTACATGGTTGGAAGATGGAGGGGATGAGTACACTAGTACTCAGTGAATAGGAAAAAACATATATAGCAAATAAAACTCGATACACACGAAGACGGTGTAGATAACCTATGAAGCGAGCATACATGACATAGAAACACATAGGCCTAGCCTATGATTCAATGTATACTGGTTAGGAACTACATAGGCTTAACATATTAATCACTCATCCGATGAACATAGGTTCTAGTTCTAGTAGACAAAAGTAGAAAAACATCACATGTATAAATCAAATCTTGTCACAAAACAAATCTCAAAATAATCTAAAACAGTCATGTGTGTCACTACTAGTCGGCCTAACTAATGTGCACACGCACCGATTCCCAACAATGGCTCGACTTTCATCCATGATGAGTTCGGACTATAGTCGATAAGAGCATTATGACCCTAGGTGATGACCTCATCGGTGTTCAAATCCTAGGTGTAGAATCATCCGCAAGTTCCATAGAAAGGTGTCGATATAAGGACTTGACTTTTATGTACTAGAGTCAAAGGAATGGGGGTTGCTTAATTTGTTATGCCTAGCACACGATTGACCAATTTAAGTACAAAAATCTAGTAAGGCATTATGTCTTTATTTATCGGTCCAACTAATAAAATGGAACCTTGCGATGGCTCTAAGACAAAAGAGAACACATACATGCAACATATATGCCTCCATTATGCATATGTAAATTTCAAACCATTATTTCATGCAATAAAAGTCATCTTTTACACTCCAAGTACAAAGTGTTGAAAATAATATCATTTCTCAAAATACATAATAAAAACATTAGTTGCACTCCAAGTGCAAAAATTATTCAAAATAGTGTCATTTATTAAATAAAAAAGTATACTAGCATCTATTTTATATTCAATTCTACTATGTATTACCTAGATTCAAAATTTATATACAAGTCATCATACATGTCTTGGGATGTCCTAATCCCATTTGAGAGATATGGTTTCCCCAACTCATCTTAAAGAAGGTGTACATTCTCTTGACTTCTACAATCCTCAGTATGAGCTCCTTGATCTACAACTCTGGAGCTTTTATACATACAAATATACAATGTATTTACTACTCAAATATGTATCTCACATTCATACACCACCACAACCAAATTCATCCCTAATAAATCATCATAAATGTTATTCTTACATATTCAATAAGTCAATAATTCACTTACTAATTCAGCTCAATGTCTCCTTAACCATCAAGCTAACCTAACCTTATGTACAATGTTTACATCATTTTCTTCCTAATGTTCCTTTATGAACAAGTTGTCTTCTTTTAATCATAGCTCTCTCTACAAAAATCCAAATGTCATTATTCTTGTGCCCCTGAAACTAGACTTCCATTAGTATTTATATATCTAAAAATTACATAAACAGTATCTCCCTTTAAAAATAATCTGCATCCAAATTATGTCCTGTTTCTGGTAAGAAAGAGACAAGCAACCACTAATAAGACATCAACAAAACCGTTTCATAGAAGCATTAATAAGACATCAATAATTATTTTTCATGTTTTATACTTTCACTCATTCGGACTCTAAGGTCCTCAAAAATTAGGAAATAATACAAGGTTTCTGCATAGGGGTCTATCACAGGTAGTATTAGGGAAACAAGCATAACTCGAACTTTAGTCACCATTTTGTCAATTCACTTTCACAGAGGTCAAGTTAAGACCTATATATACAACTTTCATTCTTTGAGTTTCTTCAAATTCGTGCTCTAAGAATATGAAAAACAGATTGAAAGAAAGAGATGAAATTGAAAACATAATTTCAACTTACCTTGATAACTTCTTTCCTTCTCCTCTTCTCTTCCCCTTTTTCTCTCCTTCTCTTCTCATTTTCCTTTTTCTCTCTCTTATAACCTTATGGTCAACATACACTCTCACTTCTATTGCCTTTTCATCCATTTTCTCTAGAAATTTCAAAGAAAGTCAAATTAATTCATGTGTCACCATTCTATTGGTACATATGTTATCCTTCTATTAATCCATATGATACTATTTTATTAGTCCATGTCTCACTTACTTTAGGCTCCACATGTTACTTATTTTAAGCCTCCATATGTCACTACTTGTAAGGCTACACATGTCACCAATTGTAAGGTTATATATGTCACCATTTGTAAAGCAACACATGTCACCATTCTATTGCTCCATATGTCACAAGTCTAAAGTGTCATTTGTCACAAATTTAAAGGGTCACTTGTCCCTTATATACTCAAGCCACTTTTCATCTAATTAATTAAGTCATTTGATAGTTATTTACAATGCCACATGTCATCATTTCATAGACCTAATTAACTTAAATTCATATGCATTAATTTGTCTTGTTCTTTAACATTTTTCTTAGAATAGATGCACATATCATCTCATCAATTACTCAATTGTAACGACAAATTCCTAATTTACTAATTATAGTCCATCAAAACAAAATGTAAGAAAAAATAAACACACAATTACATCATGATTAGTAAAATCCTTTCATACCCCAAAATATGTCAATTGAGTGCATACACTATCTTGCAATGTTTTCTAAATCATGATTCATATGTGTAGATGAATATTATCCATTTGAGTGAAATGCATCTCGTAAATTCTTAAATGAAATAACTCATTTGACTCAATCTAACAGTTCAATCTCTTAATAATTTTAGGGGGCAAAATATTACAACTCTCCTCCTTAAGAAATTTCATCCTCGGAGTTTTTACCTGACTAATCAAACAGATGGGTATAATGTTATCTCATGTTTTCCTTAGTCTCTCAAGTACTCGAATGATTTCTCCAATAACTTTTACTAGAGGACTTACTTGATTCCTTAACTACTTAGTCTGATAACTGACTATTTTTACTAGTTCCTCCATATAACTAATTACTCACAATCTCAACTTCTTAAGCTTGTAACATATGCCTCAATATATTATCCATATAAAAAAATGCACATTTATAAGCCAAATATTGATATTCAATGCTCATTCATACAAATTATCAATACAATTGCACATTAGTACAATTCATCACTAAAACCAATACAAATGCTCATTAATACAAATTATTCATATTATTATGTTGTATTTCTTATTTATAACTATTAAGTTCCCTTTCTGTGTTAAGCCTGCACATTTCTTGTGGGTGTGGATGATGTAGATATCTAAGGATATCAAACTGTGGACACCGGTGGTGTCAAACTATATCAGCGACACTGTTACCTTATAGGCATGCCCATTTATCCACAATCAAAATAGTAGAGTAGGCACTATAACATTTTCTTTGGAATGCATTATGCTTCAGATTTGAATTGTACTTTGTAAGCATACTAACATGAAATGCTTCAGATTGTGATAAATGACTGTTCGCATTGAATGAAAGTTACTAATAGCATATTATATGAAATGATGCATTCCGTCACATGAATATGCATGTCAGATAAAGGAGTTATGATCGGAGTAACCAACGTGAAAAAGAGCTTAAAGCTTAGGAAATGTGCACAAGAGCCACAGGCTCAGTTGATAATGAGCTAGTATTCGCAACGAGTACGGGACAGTTATGAAATGAGCCCAGTATCTGTAATAGATAGGGATAATTATGAAATGAGCTCGATATCCACAATGGGTAAGGGATAGTTAAATAGGTGCTCGGTCACAACAAAAATAAAAATGAAAGTGGAGTCTCATATGCATTTGCATCCATAACTTTACATGTACCTTGTGAATATTTACAAAGAATGACTAAATTGAGTAGATAAAATGATATGCTATATTTGTGCACGTGTTGATAATATAAATGAGATGAAATGAATGATTAGAGTATTCATAATGAGCTTGTTGAAATATGATGAAGACTGCAATCAGGTACTAAATTCTGAATGATATGATATATAGGATTTGATTCTGAATGATGTGAGATACTAATTGAACTATGTTATATACTTGTGATGTTTATATCTATTTAAGTGAGCACATCGATGATAGTTCACTCATTGAGTTCAAACTCATCAAAATTGCAACGTTGATTTTTAGGTTCAAAGGAGACGTAGCTAGTTTAATCGAAGTAACTTATGCATTTAGATATGGTTTAGTGTCAGGATCAATTGTACCAACAAATTTCTTAGTTATGTTTTATTAAGGATTGTATATTTCAACTATTGTATATTGTACATGTGAATTTTGGAAATGTGATGACATTTGAGACTGTATATGTTTGTGAATAAAAATGGAATAACATGAATATTGGAATGTTTTATGTTATGTGCGACGGATTAAAAAAGTACAAAAATGAATTGATTTAACCGCCTCAACGTGCCATTTTTATAGCGTGTGTTCCCGAATATCCTTCCATATGTCGGTTATATGCTCTATGGGAGTTGTATGTAACACAAGTAAATATAAATAACTTTTAAGGATTAAAATAAGAAAAATGCTTCAAGAAAGATACGGTAAAGGCTAATAATGTGGTTATAGTTAATGGAAAAGACTAAATCTCATAATTGGTTACTCCTAAGGAATAAAATGTGGTAGGGTAATTATCATTAAAATAGGATAAACAAATGTTCAATCTAAATGCCCTTATCATTTTAAAGCTTCTAATTTAACAAATGTGGTCTCAAGATGAATAATAAATCAAGTTCTAAATTATCTAACTATGTATGATAATACACATGAAAGAATAAAAGAGCTTCAATGATGATGTATTGGCTCTTAGGCTCAAACTCTCACAAAAAAGGGTCTTATGTATGTAAGCAATATGCAATTTTCATTCAAATTAAATATTTCAATGATTAGTAAAAAATATAATGTATAAAAACAAGTTTATTGGAACTTTTATCCTTTCTCATGCTATTTCAATTCACTATTCAATAATGATTTTAAGTAATTAGGATAGATTTTATCTAATTCAATATATCAATTAATAAGATGTAATAAAAAGATAAATCCCTTTACTGCACTTAAAATTTTACATTATCCATAATGTACACAATATAAGCACATCAAAATAAAATAACAATAAAACACAAAAAGTAAGAAAGGTCAAAATTGGTACTACCTTAAATGATAAGAATTACAGAGTTCTAATTTGATGAAGGGTCCATCTGATATTAAATACATCCATCCTTGCAAAAATATAAACAACAAGGGATAAAAAGATAAAATAAAATAAATAATAACAATAATAATAAAGAGCATGCAAATAATATAGCATAAAATAACGTGAAATAAAATCCTATGCTGACATAAAAAACTGGAGACAAAATGAAATATAATTAAAAATAAAACCTATCCTAATTCTTGGGTTGCCTCCTAAGTAGTGCTTGATTAATATCGTTAGCTCGATGTACGTTTGATGCTTACCATCAACTTGGGTTTATAATTAGTGGCTTGTTTCCACTCGTTTCTTCACATAATGGTTTATTAGCCTATAAATAGGCCTCATGGTGTAAGATAACAATAAGGAAATAATGCATTAAATAAATAATTCCAATTGACTCCATTAACTCTCTTTTCAATTACAAAATATTAATAAAATAAGGAATAATGAAACTTCCTGAATTTTCAATTGACTCAAATACGTTTTCTTGTAGGAAGTAGAAACCGTTTATGTTTAAGATGACTACTAATGATTCATTAGTAGTTTCTTTATTTGGCTCCTCCTCCCGTTTTTCCTCAATCACCTTTGTCCACTCTTTTACTTTCTCTTCCTAGACAAAGGCTTCCGCCTCATCTTCTTCTTTAGTCATCTTTTGCCACTCTTATACTTCCTCTTCGTAGACAGAGGCTTTCTCCCCTTGTTTTTCCTCTACTTCCTTTATCATTTGTTTTTCTTTCCCTTCTAAAGCACTAGTTACCTCCTTCTCTTCATGTTAAGGAATTAATAAGATTAAATAATATGTTGTAGTCTTCTCTATATATTTAATGAAGAAAATCTCTCTTCCAATTTACATTGTCTTGCTTTGATTTTGCCAAGTTATTTTGTTATTATATCTGTACGTCACTATTCTTGTTATTATTACTGTAAAGATTCAGCTTAAACATAATCATTCCATCCATCAGCATAAAGGTTGTTCCACTCTGAATTATAATTAATCTTATATGATGTACTCTAAGGTTGTTTTACCATGCAATATGGTTGCTCTCACATTTAGTTTGGTGCCTGACATTTACGATTATAATAATTACATGCACAAATGTCATAACACAGCATAGATATTGGTTGAGCTTTTGAATACATGTCATCATACCTTTCGTTCCAAATTTGTGATGTTACCATATGCGATGGCATTTGGCAACTCCTATGAAAATACTACCCTCTCCATTCTTCCATTATAGGTTGTAGCTATGACGATGAATCTTAAATCCTAACAATAAGCTACAAACAAAAAGTCAAAATAGCGAAGAACAAAATATAAATAAATAAATTTTAATTTTAATTATTACAAAAACAATTGTTAGAATAAAAAAAAAAACTTTCCTTATATTACAACTCCCTGGCAATGATGGAAAAAACTTGATTGATGTGCTATATGTTAATAAATATTTTTCAAATTTTACCACAAATGCACGATGTAACTGTAGCTAGCATAGGTAAGTTTAGGAGAATCCTATGAGAATTCTAAGTACAAGTATTAACCCTTTTCCTATTATCTAACTATCAAGTCAAATTGTGAATTTAATTAAAAATTAAACTAAATAAACTAAACTAAGATTAAAACAATAACGAACTAAGATAAAGGAAAATAGTAGAAAAAGTTGATATCAAATAAATAGTACCTAGGTGATGAATCCTCCTATGAATTCTTAAATATTAACCCTTTATCTTGCAATTAAATTATTAATTATTGGACTGTGGAAATTCCTATCTTATGTTAATAATTTTTTCAAGAATATTAACAACTAACTCCTCAATTTATTATCAAAAATCTCTTTCTAGTTAAAACCTTTAGAATTGTGGTATTGATATTTGAATCTCGTTATTAGGTTTGACCCTAATCTAGAGGATTTATGTTGACCTATCTCTAGGTTTGCATGTAACTCCTTCCAATTATGGTGTATCTATTCACACAAAAGGATTTCTCATTTTCAATCATAAGAAATCAAATCATGAAATAATATCCTATATATATTAGATAAAGAATATAACGCATAATTGAATCACAATAACTCATTCAATAAAATTACTTTAAAGAAAAAATTAAATCATTTTGTTATTAGAACTTAGTGTTAATCACATGTAGGCACTAAATAAGTTAGTTCCTACTCATAGAAAACAAATCAATTGACAAATATTCAAAAGAACAAATAGAAATAAAAGAATTCATATTCTAAATCTCCTTTTTTTCTCTAATGAATCTTCTTCTAATTTGGATTGAATAAAGGTCACGATTAGATCTTGTAATGTAATCTTCGTGTTTTTCCTATCTTCTTATCAAATCTGCCTCTTCTTTATGTTTCTTATGAATCAAAAATGCTTCTAAACTAGCCTACTTTTAATACGCCTTTGATAACATCATTTTATAGTAAAAACTAGGGTTTTGGGATATACATGATCACTTAAACAGTCATATAGGTGACTGTGTATCTCTAAAAACAAATAAATTTATGATTTTAAATGAGCATATAGACTGACATTAGCAACGCATAGAGAAAAACAATATTTTTAAATCTCCACACACTTACGGAGACTTACATGATCACTGTACATAGTCGTGTATCTTCAAGTTTCTTTAAAATTTTGTTTTATGCTATGATTTCATTTGAATTCTTCTCGTTTTCATCCATAAAGGGAATTATCACTATAAACACCCTTAAAGTGAATTAAGTGCCAAAAATAATATAAAAATTTTAGATAATAAATCAAAAACATTAAATATGAGTATATAAATATAGTTAAATGGTTATTTGTCAATTAACCTTTTAAAGATTTTTTGAACCACCATAAGAGCATGATCCGAGACATTAAGATTCATAAATACTATTTTATCTATGGATAGTTCCTTATCCACTCATTATCAAATGAAATTCTATTTCTCTTCTTCCTTATATTTCTGTTGCTTATTTGCCTAATAATCTTAAGTACAGAAATTCCCCTCTATACTTAGGTCTACAATTCCCAGTTTATCAATGCACTCTTTAAATTCCTTGTAAAAGTTTTGGAAGCTTATGTTTCCTTCAACTTAAGACCAATACAATTTTTTGTTAAAGTCCCATATAGGCCTTCATGGGTCTTGAACATTAAGTTTAATTCGAATCAAATGGATCGAGAGCTTCTTCCTCTAAAATTTGAAGTTTTAACCACAACCAAAAGTTATCTCTAAGTTTTTTCCTTCTCTTAAGAATACGATTCTTATGTAGACGTGATGGTAGTTTGAATGTAAAACTTCCAAATTAACCTTATGATAAGCTCTTCACCTCAGATTGGATGAAGCACAACTCACAAATCCAAGATCCAAACAATGTTCAATATTGCGCAAGAATGACCAAAACAACTTAAAAGGTATTTCTACCACACCTATAGAATTTAGGAAGGATGAGGAGTGGTAAGGAATGGGTTTGATCTTCACAAGCACTTGCTTGAATAAAAACCAAGTCTTTAAAGAATACTAAGGAAGTATTTCTCTGAAGTAATGCAAAAGAATAATCAATTTGTTTTCTGAATATTAAATGAATGAAGTTTCCTACAATACACAAAATAAAGACTATTTAAACTAACCTTAATGACTTGGACAACTTTTATAAGGGTAGGAATTGTATTTTGGCCCATTCTAGTCTAAAAAAACTTCCTAACAAATAAGCTTAAAACAAGCTGATTAGGCCCAAACAAAACCAAAAATGTAACTAGGGTTATTTAAAGCTAGAATTTAATTATTTAAGTCCTAAATAGCATAACTAAAATTTCTAAATAAATAAAATAAGAATCCTAAGCAATTGGCCCAAAGATGCTCGAAATAGCCTAATTATAACAAATGAGTTGTTTCAAGTTGTGCATTAGGTTCAACCTTCTTCAACTAGTCCAACATATTGCTCCAAGCCTTGAATCATCATTATAAACCTTAATGATATGGTACTAAGTGTTTGAGCTTCTTCTCTTGCATCTAGATCCACCATCAAATTGTTAAAAGCCTTTTTAGCACGCTTAGCCCACAACCTTATCATTGGACCTCTAAAATTCTCTAATGGGTCTTTCTCCCTAATATCACTTTGTTGAACTTATTTAAGTGTTTCTCCTTCTTGCTAAAGCTCTTCAACATGTCCATGTCCCAATCCTTCTATCTTACCTAAAACCACTTGTGATGTTTGATCTTCATCATTCCCCCTCTCCTCAAAAGGATTTGTCCTCAAATTAGCTTCTTCGTCTATAAAATCAAAAGGAGATAAATTAGCAATATTAAAAGTAGTATAAACATTGTATTCACCTAGGAAATCAATCTTATATGCATTCTCGTTGATCCTTTCCACCACTTGAAATGGTCCATTTCCACACGACTATAACTTAGATTTTCATTTGCTAGGAAACCTTTTCTGTCTAAAGTGTACCCAAACCCAATCACCAGGTTTGAATATTACTTGCTTTTTATATTGATATGTTTTTCTTTCAATATTCTGATTCACCTTTTCATGAAGCTTTTTCACCAACTCAGTTTTCTTCTTTCGATCCAAGTTGTGTCTTTCACCTTAATGGTAATGGAACAAAATCTAACGGAGAAAAAGGATTAAAGCCATAAACAATTTCAAATGGTAAAAAACTAGTAGCATTATGTATGGTTTGATTGTTAGCAAATTCAATTAATGACAAGGATTCTTTCCATGTTTTCAAGTTTCTTCTAACTATAGCACGCAACAAAAAACCTAAAGTTCTATTCACTTCAGTTTGACCGTCTGTTTGTGGATGAAAAGTAGTAGAAAACAAAAGTTTTGTTCCTAACTTACCCCACAAAGTCTTCCGAAAATAACTCAAAAATTTTGCATCACAATCAGAAATAATGCTTTTAGGAACTCCATACAAGTGAACAATTTCATAAAAGAATAATTCAGCAATGTATGATTCATCATTGGTTCAATGACATGCAATGAAATGTACCATTTTAGAGAACCTATCAACAACTACAAAAAATGAATCATGACCTTTCCTATACCTAGGTAAACCTAAAACAAAGTCCATGGAAAATGTCTACCAACGGTTCACTAGGTATAGGGTAGTGGTTTATACAACACATGGGGTTGAACTCTCAATTTAGCTTGCCTACACTCTACACATCTCCCACACACTCTTTCTACATTTCTTCTTATATGTGCCTAGAAGAAGTGTTCATTCAAAATGTCAAGAGTCTTTTTAATACCAAAATGACCCATTAAATCTCCTCCATGTGATTCTTTAACTAATAACACTCTCAAGGAACATTGGGGAATGCACAACCCATGCTCTCTAAACAAATACCCTTTATGCCTAAAGAACTTCCGAAATGCAGATTTTTTACATAAATTAAACTCATTACCAAAATTATGACCATCATTATATAGATCCTTAATATGTTCAAGTCCTAATAATCTAACTTTTAATATGGTTAACAAAGCATGTCTCCTAGATAATGCATTTGCTATAATGTTTTAGTTTCCCTGTTTATATTCACATATGGAAATGTCTTTATGAATTCTACCCACTTTGTATGCCTTTTGCTAAGTTTGTGTTGACCCTTTATGTATTTCAATGATTCATGATCAGTATAGATAACAAACTCTTTCGGCCACAAATAGTGCTACCAAGCTTTTTATGCTCTAACCAATGCATACATTTCCTTATCATAAGTTGGTTAGTTTAAGGCTGCCTCACTAAGTTTCTCACTAAAATATGCAATTGTTTTTCTATCCTACATCAAGATGGCCCCTATTCCAACCCCAGTTCCATCAAACTCAATTTCAAAAGTATTGGCAAAGTTAGGTAAAGCTAAGATAGGTGTTATACTAAGTTTCTCCTTTAATAAGTTAAACGCCCTCTCTTGCTCC
>JAOQMP010004433.1:0-13629 GCA_027563575.1 Erythroxylum pedicellare
AGAGTACTGAACCAAATTAAATGATTTTGGTGTCATTAGAAACTTAAGACAAGGAGGAATATTTTTCTAGAAGAAAGAGAGATGATAGAATTTTCATGGATATTGTTGGCAAGACACTTAAGCATGAAAAGATATAAGGCATAAATGGAAGGGAAAATGGAACATTTCTCACTCATTAAGGACATAATTGGAAGAAGAAGTGCTATATGGCATTTTAAGAACAAAGGAGAACAAAAATTGAAAAGAAAAGAGAAAGTGTCATGAAGAAGAGAGAGAAATATGAAGAGAAGAAGAGAAGAGAGAAAGAGGAGAAGAGAGAAAGAAGCGAAACAAGCTAGGGTTTCTTCAAAAGATATTTTGGAGTTGTTCAAAAAGAGAAAAAGGTAGAGGAAGAGAAGAGCTTCCTTTTGAGCTAAAGATCCCTTCATTTGGTGAAGAAAGAAGGTAAGATCATTTTGTATCTTTTGGATTTTTGAAAGGATTTTAGTTCATAGAGTTTGGAAAATGCTTGGGTTTAAGGATTCCATAATAAATTTTAGTAATTTTTGCATTGTGGGATTTTCTATTGGATTCCTATTGAATGAGACTTGGTTTGTTTTAGGGAACCAAGAAAATCCTACCTAAGAGCAAGGGGAAAGACAACCTTGACTTAGATTTTTGCAAGAAAATGAGGTGGGTAATATGTTTATAGTTATTGTGTGATGGGCAAATGCCCTACTTGTGTATTTATGCTTAGATTGCGTGAATTTGAATTGTTGTGAAAATTTAAAAATGTACTATAATGTGTTTTATGTTATGCATTGAAAGATGTACAACATTTTGATATAATTGAATTGTGATTTTGATCATGTTATACCTTATTATGGCATTTTGTATAAATGAAAAGAAAGGAAAGAGCATGAAAAGTATGAAAGCATTTGATAAAATGATTTGAGCATGATTATGTTCTTCTGTTTAGGCGAGAGAGGAACTATTGCGTAGTCACGTGCACGTCAACGTCAAACCTTCTTCTGGCTGCCCGCTTGTGGCACACAAAATCGAAAAAGTAGATTTGTTTTGTTCGTGGAGTAAACTTTGGTTTCTCTGTTTTATTCCACGGAACCCTTAAGCCATTTGTTGTGCATTTGCATTTTGATTTGTCAAGTTATGATGCAAGATTGAATGATTGAAATTGCTAGCCCAATGAGATATAAACGTATATGAATATATGAAGCATATGCATGTTTGATTGTGTGGCTCATTGCCAATGGCTATAAATATATTAACCACTGAGCTGTATAGCTTACCTCACGATTCCCTCCTCAAGTGCAGAAAGAGACGAATGTCAATCCTTGGAAGACATCGAGACTCCAAGATAGATAGAGACTTTTGTAATGAAGTTAATTCAGGAATTTTGTATTTTAGAATCATATCAAGCATAAGCATTAAATTGTATCATGTGTATTTTGTATTTTATAATGAACTTGTATAAACTTTATTTGAATTCATTAATAATATATGAATGAGTTTTGCTTGTGATTCTCAAAAATTGTGATGTTGATGTTTAGCTATTGTGGGCACACCATCCTTATGGGTCGATGGGCTTTGTAATGTCTTCGAATGTTTGGGTTCCGAAAATGGGATTCAACACTTTGACTCATATGTGATTTTAGGCATAATTCGGAAACAAAAGAGCTAAAGTGAGTCAAAAACACAACATTTGAGCCATTTTTCGAAGATTTATATCTACTTGTATTCATGGAACACGAATGAGGAAGATTAAAACAAGAAGAAGACAAAAAATTACCAAGAAAGATGAAGAATGAAGAGCATAAAGAACACTCACGACTTGCTGGAATTTTGTCACAGACGTAAATGAATTATAGCAGCTATGGATTACAAGATGAAGACACCTCATGCTACCAAAGAGGCCAACTGTCCCATGCATTAAAACCTAGCTATTAAATATAAGAAACAAGTGTGGAGTGGGACTGCACTTTGGTGGAACTACCAGCCACTCACAACTATGAATTAATTTGGCACGACCGTGAGAACAGCTCATAGTTGTGCCATAATTTGGCATGGTCGTGAGAATTAACTCACGACCATGTCAAATTATTGCACATCTGTGAGTTAATAGCTCATAGCTGTGCAATATAGTTGCATAGGCATGAGTTATTCCTCATGCCCATAAAAGATGATGTTCTATGTGTCCATAAATCGAAGATGGAGAAAGCTGCAATTGGAGTGGACAAATGGAGTAATAAGAGGAAGCTGAAGCAAAAATGTGAAGTGGGAGGGTGAAACATACTCGACTGCATAGTGTGCATAGGTGTGAGTTATTTCTCAGCCCATATAGGAGCTCTCACACCCATGAGTGATAACTCATAGGCTTAAGGCCTTAAGATGCCACCTCACCCAATTTTTTAACCTAGCATTTTAACATATACCGAGGATGTGACAACACAAAGAGATATGAAAGATTTTTATGCGTTCCGGCTGGGCGCTTCAAGAGAGGATGAAGAGGGAGGTAAGTTCTCCACTATAAGAAGATGATTTTAACGCATTCATTGGATCATTTTGTTACAAACCCATTGCTAGAATATTCAATGTAATTCGTAATTGTTATGTTGAAATTCATTTGTAGCGACTAATAGTTCGTAATCGTTAGGGATAATATAATCTAGGTTAAATGACGCATCATATGTGGTTATTGCCTTGATTAATCAGTTTTTCTAATTCGTAATACTACTATCCAATTGAATCAAGATATCGCATCCTAAGTTATTCGGTAACTAGATTTAATTAATGATCATATCTTGATTAAACACAACCTAAGGAAAAATTCAAGTTAATAGATTAACCTATGATTAATAGTTTCTAGAAGAGATTTGAGAATAAAAAATCGTTAAAAGATGTTTATTTAGAGTGTAGACCGAAATTGAACCAAAAATTGAAATTCCAACGAATTCATTGCTTTCATCATTTTTACACATTTTCTTCAATTTTCTTTTCTTAGTTAGTTTAGTTTTATTTTCTTTTATTAAACCAAACAAATTCCATAACCTAAACACTGATTAATTTCATAACAAACCTAATTGAACACTCTTTGTGAGATCGACCTAGACTCATCACCGTTACAGTAGTAGGTATAGTTTATTTTGTCTAGTGTTACGACATGTTGTCAATTTTGGCGTCATTGCCAAGGAGTGCGATGCTTAGTTTTTGTTCTTGATTTTAATTGGTGTTTTATACATATTTGTTTGCAACTTATTTCTTTTCAGTTAACTCTTAACCTTTTCACTTTTTATTTAGTGTGAAAAAATATTCATGGACTGAAGTAATTTCTTTCATAACTTATATGCCCAACCTTATAATTATGTTTGGAGCGATCATACAAATTTTAACTATGGATGGGATAATTAGTCGAATTACTTCCTTGATAGCATGCAGGACACACTGTAATTCCTATATGGACTAGAAACTTCTTATCACGACTCAAGTACATCTTTAGACGACTTTATCAAGACTTATAATGCTAGCAGTGTTCAACTTCAATAAGATATGCTACAACTTCAATAGGATATGCAACAGATTCAATAGAATACTCTGCAATTCCAATAAGATGAAAGGTAATGTTGGCAGGATACATGGTCTAATGTCCAAGAGTTGGAGAGCCAACAAAACTCAGGTATATCTCTGGATGAAATTATTAAGACTATTACTGCTAACAATCTTCAATTTCAACAAAGTATACAGCAACAACTTCAAGAAGGTATACAACAATTCCAACAAGAAATGATGGATACAATGTCTAGACTCCAAAACGTGGCAAGCCAAAAAGGTGAGATGGCAGAGAGGATCAAATGCCTAGAATCAACAATTGAAGAGGAGCAGTCATATCAACTTAATGTATACCCCATTTAGTGCAGAAGCTTTATATAGTGATAAGGAGCTTGAGAACTTTAAGTGTACTATTCAAGAGATTGTTTATGACAAAGAAGTGGATAAGGACCTTGAAGCTGAAAATGACATATCACTTAGCTCGAAAGTGAGTACTAAGTTCGCGATTATTTTTGACATTAATTATTTACCTTTACCTAGTATAATGGAGGAATTAAATAAAGAAGAAAAAGAAGAAGAGACATTCAAAATATTTCTAAAGTGCAAGGACTCAGTAGAGATCAAGATTTGGAAAATAGGGAAGAAGCTGTATGTGAATAATCATCAACTAAGGTTATATCCTAAACTATCTCACGTGGAGGAGGCTCAAACTGTAACACTCGAAGATCATAATTTTGTCACGCGAGGAGAAAATGTGGAGTCAAGCCAGTGACACTAAACAAAGGCGTTTCTTAGGAAGCAAACCAAAGGAAGTTAATTTCTTTGTCTTTAAATTTTCACATTTAGTTTTTATATGCATATGTGTTTTATGTTAGTTTGTCTCTTACTTGTTTTAATTTTTCATTCAAAACGAGAGAGAGAAATAAACAAACATTTGCTCATTTTCATTGTCATGAGTAAAGAATGAATAGACTAGAGATTTCATGACAAATTAAATATGTACTTTTACTCTTGTGATTGGTCAAGATGTGTTATCTTTATAAGAGTAGTGACTAGTGGTAGACAAAGTCACTGAGATTTTGAGCCTTAATAGACTAACACATACATATCGGTCTCATTGTCCTTTGATAATGTGATCTTCATGACATGTACATCCTAACTTTTCCTTGATTTTCTATTTGAGACCATATTTTTTATCACATGCATTAATGTGGAGATGATTAAGCATTTTTGGCTTTTTCTAGCTAAATTAGTCAAATAGCCTACCTATTGACATGATGTTTCCCTTGTCAAGGCACCTTGAGCTTTAATTGACTTTTCTTTGTGTATTAGCCACATTATATACTTTAACCCTAACGAAATGTCCTTCCTAAGCCTTAAAGCTAGTAAAACATTTGTTAATTGTTGAGTTTGTGAATATACAAAAGTATAAATATAGGGGGTGTACATATATGTGGGTTGTTATAATGTTGGGAGGCTATTTTATATCTTATCATTAAAATTCCCATTTTGATATAGTTTCCTTTAATTTTCGTAAGGGAAAAAAAGAGAGAAGAAAAAATAAGATAAGATAAGAAAAAGAAAGAAAGAAAGAAAAAGAAAAAGAAGAAAAAATGTTTAAATAAATGTATCTGGGAAGATGTGCGTATGTGTTGAAAAGTTGTTTATGATTAATGCATCCTCTTTAAGTTGTAATGAGTGGTTACTTGAGTATGTTGAGGTAAATGTTGTCTTGATAGGTTCACTCACTATAGTTTCAATATAGTGTTATCATTAATCTGTATAAGAGATCCCTTTTGATTCATTATGTTTCATGTGGTTTATGTGTGAGAGCTAAATTAAGTTGTAAAATATAATTGTTGCATTCGTTATAAGTGATGATACCCAGTTTTGTATGAATGTTAAATTATGCACTTGATATCTCATTGAGTGTTACTTCTGTTTCACTAGCTTTGATGACTTTCATGCTACTTTACCCAAATACATCTCACCTTACTTTTACCTACATTACAACCATAAAAAGTCATTTAATTCATGATCTTACATGTGAATTTTGGTGGTGGAGAAATGAAATAATATGCAAAGTTGTGGAATGAAATGATCATGAATGGTGCTGAGTGTACCTATGAATATATCTTATTTAAACATATTTTTCAAGTCTACTATTAAATTACTCAATTTTTGAAGATGATGAATGTTGATTAATCATAAGTAAAAGCATTGAAGAAAAGACAATATGTGTGACTTGGTATAGATCTTTTAGTTATACCGCTTGGATTAATTAATGCCCCTATGACATTTTATAAATTGATGAACAATATGCTATTTAATTATTTTTAATGAGTTTGTATGGTATATCTTGGCGATATTTTAGTATCTAGTGCTAATATGGAAGAATATGTACGGCATTTGAGGAAAGTATTCGAGCAACTGAGGCAAAAAAAAAACTCTATATTAAGATGGAGAAGTGCAAGTTTGCACAAACGAAGATCAAATTCTTAGGTCACTTAGTGACCAAAAGTTAAGTCAGGATAGATCCAAAGAAAATGAAGGCAATAATTAAGTGATATGTTATACCATAATATAAGAATTTTAGAGTTTTCTCCAACTGGCTAACTATTATAGATAGTTTATAGTGGGGTATTCAATGAAAGTGGCCTATTGACGAAATTGCTAAAGAAAAAGAAAGAATATTACTTGTTGGACGCGTGTCAAAAGGCATTTGAGAGGCCTAAAGTTATTGTCTCGATTGAACCTATATTAAAGTTGCTTAAGTTTTATCTTCCATTTGAGGTACATATGGATGCATCAAACAAAGCCATTAATAGAGTCCTAATAGAGGAGGTTCATCCTATAGCATTTAAAAGCCAAAAGCTCAATAATGCACAGCAGTGATACTTAACTTATGAAAAGAAGATTTTGTGGTGGTGCATTTCCTTTAGACATTACGAGTATATTTGTTGGAGACTAGCTTTATTGCTCATACCAACAATATCGCTAACATATTTTTTAGGACATAAAAGAAGTTGCCTGTGAAGCAAGCTTAGTGGAAGGAGTTTCTTGTTGAATATAACTTAATGTGAGAGCATAAATCGAGGAGGCATAATAATATGACTGATTCCTTGAGCCAAAAGGAGGTGTTCATGGCCCTGTATGCTATTACAAGGGTAGAGTCTAACTTATTAGAATAAATTAAAGATGCAACTCCATTATACAACATCTATTATAAGTTGATCTCATAAGTTAAAAAGGGTGTTATGCATAAATTTTGGCTCGATGATGATGAGCTTATAATACCTAAGAGAAGTCAAATATGCATGCCTAGTTTTGGTGGTTTACAAAAATAATTGTTAAAGGAGACACATGACTCACAGTAGATTGGTCACCCTAAGTTCACAGAATGATGGCATTTTTTTGCTCATTCCTACTATTGGTAAAAGATGGAGAATGACATTGAGTTGTATGTCCAGACATATCTTATGTATCAATTGGATAAGTTAGAAAGGAAGAAGGAAACAAGTTTGTTATAACCTTTATCTATCAATGAAAGATCATGGATGTCGGTTTCGATGAATTACATTCATAAGTTTCTAAAAGTGGACAACATAGTGACAATTATGATAATTATTGATCGAATCTCCAAGAATAAAATCATCATGCTAGGCCCAACATCTTGTCCCTTAGATATTGTGATAGAGTTGTTATATAAGAACGTAATGACATAATTTCTTATAGACATTGTGAGTGACTGAGATTCCACATTTACATGGTTGATTTTGGACCTCCCTTTTCAATATGATGGGTTGCAATTAGAAGTTTTTAAAGGCAAATCACCCATAAATAGATGGTTAAACTAAAAGAAACAATGGTTTATTGGAGGAAAATCTAAAGCATTATGTAATTGTGAGTAAGCATAATTGGTTAAGTTTACTTGATACTGCATAATTTTAATATAACATGCACAAATCTTCTGCCACAAAGAAGAATCCTTTTAAGATAGTCCTAGGGCAATAACCTCTCACTCCACTCAAGATTGCACAACAAAAGATAAGTGGAAAGTGTCCTATAACATATAAGCTCATAATGGAGAAGTAAGAGTTACAGATAAGGCAAGGGATAGTCTTTGAAAACCTTCTTGATGGATGAAAAAATAGGGGAGGAGGCTATTAAAGTTTAATATGGGAGATAAGGTATTGATGAAATTTACCCCATATATTTGGAAGAAGATCTCGAGCAAGCAATTACATTGAAGGTTAGTGTTAAGTATAATGGATTGTTTGAAGTGCTAAGAAAAGTAGGAAACATGACATACTAACTAAAATTCTCAAAAGATTGAAGGTACACCCTTCTTTTCATATTAGTTTTTTCAAACCTTACTATAAGGATGCATCAGATTCAAATAGGAGTTAGGTGAAGAAAGCTCCACTAGTTGTAAGGAAATAGTTTAAGGATTAAGTGGAGAGGATCTTAGATGATCAAACGATTGGGCAACATAAGAAGAATTGAATGATCAAGTTTTTAATCCATTGAAAAGGAAAGTTGATCAAGAGAAGCTATATAGGAGAAAAATGATACCTTGTGGTAGTTTGAGGATCAGTGAACTTCTACCTTTATACTAGTTTAATGAGGATGTCAAATTCAACTGGTGGGGATGGTTTGATAGCCCCTTTATTATATAAAGGCACTTCACAACTAGATTGAGATGGACCTTGGGTTAAAGATTAGTTGGATCACACGTATGAGGGATGCATGCGAGAGCTCCAACATACCTTGGAAAGTTATATCAAGCATGGTGCAAGTTTTAGTAAAGTTTCAAACCATATGTGGATTAACTTGGCTAAGGTCAAGTTTTTAATGGACTAAGAACTTAGTAAGCATTGGATCAAACTAATGTCCTATGAAAGGCCTTGACATGGTTAACTCATCATTAATGGATAGAGATAATGGAAAGATATTCGATTATATAGTGAATAGGATTACATAGGATATATGTCAACTTTAAAAGATAAAGATCATATAGGAAGATAATTTGAAAATAGTGGAGATCTTCGTGGATTTGGATATATCTTTCCTAATTTAATATAATCTCTTATCTAATTAGTTGTGATATAACTGTATCTAATCAAATAGAGTCTTATTTAGATGAGGGTGTCATCTAATTGGTTAATTTAATGTAATTTCATAAGGATAGATGTGATCTAGGTAGTCCAATTTGATTAGGATTTTAATTTGTAACGTGATCATTAAGTTATAGATGCTTATGTATATAGCTTATTAAGCCTTACTCCTTATTATATTGAGAAAGATCATTCCTTAATATACTTTAATGGAAGTAATAAATGTTGGCTTTTTTCATATCTCTTGTGTGCTTTATTATTGCCCTTGATTACTTATTGCTTTTGTAGTACTCTTACTTAAGTTTGAGAGTTAAGCACTAAAAAGGTCATGACACATTTAAGAACATGTTTCATTAGTAAATAATCATGTAGGGAATGCTAAGTCTTGCTTAAACAAAACTAAGCAAGATTGATATGTAAAGGTGTAAGTGCAACTTTAATATAAGTTCGGTATCTAAAAGGCCTTTGTAATAACTAGTATCAAATCCAAATTTTGATGTAGTGAGAGGCAGTAATTTAATTGAGAGTGTCAACAAGGTAGATGCATTTATTGGATTGATTTCTTAAATAAAGGAAGAGGTCACTTCCTACTTATCTTGGCTCAAGATGTTAGAGGTGCAGATCCAATAGTTGTTACATCAAAATAGCACACTTGATGAAGGCACAATAAGATTCTAGTTTGAGATCACGATAAGGCGTTTTGTTGTAATGCAAGATGTTGGGTGTGCCAAAAGCACCACAGTGAACGTGTGAGAACCTAAAGTTTTCTAAGGCATGTGAAACACAAAGAAGCTTGAGAACTCTTTTTGGAATATAAAGCAGTACTGTGCAGTTACTAGGATGCTTGATGTTGAGAAGGTCAATATGATGGCTATAAACTTAGATGGGGATACCAAGCTTTAGTAGAGAATATAGACCTCTAACGAAATCATGGGGGATAGACCTCCCATCGACATATAGGAGAAAATGAAGGAGCTAAATCATCAATTCCTTATGATGAACATTTTTTGGCTCGCGAGAATTCCTCAAATAAACTAAAGCAAGATGGATCAGTAAGAGAGTATGTTAAACAATTTAGCTCTCTAATGTTTGATATTGATCAATTACTTTTTTCATGAGAAAAAAATATAATGTGTACTAGTTTTACCATCTCATCATTATTTTGTCTTAATAAAACTATAAATAGGAATAGTTTAAACAGTATATAAATATGAGCAAGATATCATAACTATGATCTTATTAAAATTTTAATTGCATAATAATTATTCTAAAAATTTTATCTTTAGTATTAAGAAATAAATATAATTAACAAATATATATGATAACAATGCTTTTATTTAATAAATTAATAATGTCATATATTAATTGTAACTAACTAATTAACTATAAGATCATAAACTAACAATCTCTCACTTGCACCAATTTCAATCACCTATGTATCTATTATCATATCCATCTATGTGTTAAATATATCTCTTTTGAGATAATGACTTAGTGAAAGGATCTACTAGGTCATCTTCATTGGACATTTGTTCTAATGTAATATCTTTCCACTCTATAGTCTTTTTGACCAAGTAAAACTTTTTCAATACATGCTTAAATCATCGATAAGACTTTAGTTCCTTCACTTATGTAATAATACCATTGTTGTCATACTGTAATGATGTCGACTTAAAAATGTTAAGAAACATTCTAACTTTGGTGATGAATTTTTTAGTCTAAACAACTTTCTTTTCCACCTTAGATAATAAAATATACTCTAGCTCGATCATAGTATCAACAATGGTTGGTTGTTTAAAACTTTTCCAACTTACTGTACCAGTATTTAAAGTAAAGATGTATCCTAACTGTTATATATTATCATCATAATCAAATTGAAAACTCGTATATGAATACCCTTAAACTATTAGTTCAATTCCTCCATAGCTCAAGAAAAATTTGTTAGTCCTTCTTAAGTACTTTAAAAATTATAATAATTCAGTGACCATCACCAAAATTGACTTGAAATCCAGTTATTATGCTTAAAGTATAAAAAATATTTGGTCTTGTACATAACATCACATTTATGATTGATCAAATAGTTGAAACATATGAACACAATCTATTTTATCTCTCTTCCTATACATTTAGACATATATTCTTTGACAAAGAAATCCTTGCAATACAGGGAAGAATTGTCTCTTAGAATTCTGTATGTTAAACCTTCTTAATACTTTGTCTATATACATAGACTAGGACAAACCAAGTAATCTTTTTTCTTTATCTCCATATATCTTTATTCTCAAAATATAGGTTGCTTTTCCCATATCATAAAGAAATTATTACTTTATGTATGCTTATTCCTAAAAGCTTTCCAACTTTATTCTAACCACATAACTCATATTTTTATTGATATTGTATCAGAATCCTAAGGACTTTTAGGGCTTTGCCGAGGAAAAATAAGAGAGAAGATCAATATTTCCTCCCAAATACACATAAAAACAAAACTTATCCAAATTTACTATAATAGTAGCATTAACAATTTCCCCTACGATTTCTTCTTCCATATTTATCAGTGATAATTATACTATGTAGGTGTTAGCCCCTTAACACTGTAAAACCCTTTTTACTAGCCATTATTAAGCCTAGGCAAAGACTAGCATGACTTGAGTATAAGAAAGACATACCAAATGAACCAAGGTAACCTAATCAGGCAAAACTAAGTACGGTTCAAACTTCATTTGACTTAGATGGACTATTGATTGGATAATCAACTTGGCTATGGAAATTATATACATGTTTAGATGGACTAAGCATAATATTATACTCAAATTATGAACCATAGGCAAACAAAATATAGGCGTGCATTAGTTAAACCATATGTAAATTAACTCAAAACTTAGTTAACCTTCACTTTTGAATGAAGATCATAAGTGGCATGATAAAGATAGTGGGTTGAAGCATGAATGAAATATGAGGACATGGAAAAGAATTTGGTGAAATGGGGTCAAGTGTCTTTTACATGCTTCATTTTTGATATGTTTCTTTTACTTAGTAGTAGATTAGTAACAAAATGTAACCATCCATTAAAGTGGTGTCTAAAGTGGTTAGAGATATTAGTTACCAACCAAGATAATGACTTAGCCATCTAATATTCACTTTATTGTACTCTTTCCCTTCAAGTCCTTGAATGCCTTTAAATAACTTATGATAAAAGCCTTTCCACTTAGAGACAGTTAGAGCATTGTACCTTTTTCTACTATTGTAAGAGTTTATAAAGGTTAACGTTTTTCTTATAATCCTTTTACATCTTGCTTTTTTATTGTTGTCTATTTCATTTGGCTAAGTTAAACTCATTTTTTTATTTAAGCCTTTATGTGAAACACTTGAAATACAAGGACTTTGGTAATGTTGAGTTAAATTGTGCAAGATCAACTATCTACTCAAAAGTTAGTGCATTTTGGTGCGAACTTAGAGTTTTTATCAAATTCATTATAACAAATGGCATTAGATCTTTGTTATTAATAAAATTGTAATGAGGAAGCAATCTTGAGAAATGTGTTACTCGAGTTGAAGTGATCATTGGACCTTTTCCTATAAGTGAGGAAGAAATCACTTCTTACATATCTCAACTAGATGTCTTAGAGAGGCTAATCTAAGCACTAAAAGAGAAGTGGTTGACTTGATAGAAGGCGGGAGTGGATGCTAGTTCTGGGATAACCATACTCAAGCTTTTATTGTTAATCGTGAACTAAAAGTTTTTTTGGGAATTTAAAAAGCTTATAAGCTTGAGAATATTTTTTGGGATATGAAGTAGTAATTTATTGTTTTTAAGGTGTCAAATGCTGGAATAGTTAATATTTCTATAGTATATCTTGATGAAAATGCAAAATTGTAGGGGAGAATAAGGAATTAACAAAAATATTATTGGTCATACTTCTTTATACATATAGAAGAATAAAGGAGCTGAAGGATCAATTTCTTCAAAGCAACACTTCCCAACTTTTTGAAGATGCCTTAAGCAATTGGAGTAAACTAGTAAGGTGAGGAATTATCTTTAAGCATTTTAGTTCATTAGTTTTTCACATTGAAAACATGTCAAATAATGATAAGCTTTTCAACTTCATGTGCGAGTTACAATTATGGGTACAAATAGAGTTACATCATCAAAACATCGAGGATATTATGGGTGGGATAGTTGTTGCGGATTCTTTGGTAGATCTCAGGATACCAAACCCTCCTCCACTTCCTCTTATTCTCAAAAGGTGAAAGGTAAGATAAATGCAAAGGATAAAAGAAGAAAGAGTATGGTAGCCAAAAGAAGTATGATCACAAAGGGAAGTTAAAGTAATACAGATAGCTCAAATAACGTGAGAAAGCTTTTTAAAAAATGGGGTTATTTCTAACAATGGTCCTCATTATGCTCAAGATTGTCCAAAAAAGGAGAAAGTAAATGCTTTGATAAAGAAAGTGAAGATGAAGACGATCATTCAAAAGCTAGACTTAATCATATTATCTTGCTCAATGTAATAAGTAATGTAGCTAGTTCCTTTACACGATTAATATATGTGGATATACAAGTTAATAAGAAGAAACTCATAGATATATTATATAAACGTGCTACATATTTCTTGATGGGATTTTAAATGGAGAGAAAGATGGGCTTGAAATTTAGAAAAATGCTAAGAAAAACGAGAACTGCCATACAAAAATGCAAGCAGTGGTAGCAACTAACTACAACATTTTAGTTAGTTTTGAAATTTGGCATAGGAAGTTTAATATAATGGTAATATCTATCAACAATTTTGATATAATTTTGAGCATCGTTTTCTTTAAGGTAGTGAAAGTGATGATGTGTCCACATTCATAGATGTGATGCTTATGCATGAACATAATTCATGTTATATCATTATTGTACATTCGATGGAGCAATGACAAATAAAACAATAAAGTTGGCACTTGTCTCAACTATGAAAATAGAAAAAGGCCT
>JAOQMP010004451.1:0-13628 GCA_027563575.1 Erythroxylum pedicellare
TGCTCATTAAAACCCCACTCTTTTATTTTATTAATAATAAATATTTCCATTACAAAATTGTAACTAAAGAAGATTAAGGTACATGTAAATACACTTACTTTCCAGTGCACTATATTTACATAACTCTAACAGCACTGACTCCCACCAGTGAAGTGCGTCCCCCTATAGCAAGCTTATAGCCTAATCCAGTTTTTCCTCATCATAACACTTAGTCTCAAGCTTGACTCTCTCGATCCTCTTTAACCATGCTTTGGCCTATTCCAAATTGGTAGTCCCATTGAAATCCACAACTCGATACTTACGGAGCTTGTCATACTGTCCACTCCTCTCCACTGGAGCGGCCATCGAAACCAATGACCCTTAACTTATGGCATATAAGAAAGCCTGAGCAAAGGCTTGAAAGAACCATGGATCTAGAGGGTTTACTTGAAGCATAGGAGGAGGAGGAGATGGCACTTCATGTTGCATACTAGGTGCCTCAGAATCAGGAGCAGAGTGTGTTCTCACATCTTGCGAAACATACAATTCATCTGTACTTCCTCAGTGAGAGCCAGATCGAGTCAGAGCTCCTCAAGTTCTTTTTCGAGGTGGCATATTCACTCCTTAAATTTAAAGCATTTAAAAACCTTTAGTTCATGCTTCATGAAAAACAATTTCAAATCATGTAAAACAATACAAAACAGTGCATGTTGTTCATTTAAAATAATGCATCTTCATTTCGTAATTGGAAACTACCCACCTTAATTCCTAGGATACTCCTAAACCTAGTCACTCTAATACCATAAGATGTTGCACGCCGTTTCCGGAGTCCAACATTCGTAGTCATAAACCTTGAGCGTATTACTCTGTAGGGTTATTTCAATAAACCCTCATTAGCCATCATCCCATATGTGTGGCGTGTCCCCACCAGTCAAACATCAAAATCATAAATTGACCTCTTCTGAACAATTATAGCTCTATGTCTCTATTTCATTTTGAATTAATAACCATCTCATTCAAAACTCTATAGATCAAGATATGCTCAAAAAGTCAAAGTATGTTCATAACCTAGTAATGCTCTCTCAACTGACCCCTCACTATCTTTCCATCAATCTCTTTTAGATAAAAACCAAAAGCTACTAATCCTTTATGGCGAGATACAAAAATGTGTTAGGAATCTATTGATTCAAGAATCACTTTATTTGGAGGTCCGAGGATGAGGTTATGTCCAAAAGAATCAAACATGATTTTGTCCTCAATCATATTGAACCTATTTTGGGACAATTCACATAACTTTCACTAGAGATATTGGATTGGTTTCATTCTTAGACGGTTAGAAAGAGGACATCTAGATCTACAATTTTTGTGAAACAGACACATATGTCTACTTAATGGACATACGCAGGACTGGGGAACTTTCCAGACCTAAGAAGGTCTATTCAATGGACTTAATGTCTGTTAAACAAACATGGGCGAGGCTGGCGGTCCTCACAAACCCAAGAAGGTCTGTGTAATGGACCTAAAGTCCGTCTAACATATATAGGTGATACAAATCTCGCTTCAAAGCCTCTCCAATGGTTCCTACATCCATTTTAACATCAGTTTCACTCATAATCTTTTAAATTTCACCTCTTCTAGTGAAATATCACTTCCTAACAATCCAAACACCACATTGATCTCATAAAACTTTCAAATCTCAACTCATTTGATTTATCACATTCAATTACGTCTCGTCATTTTCTATAGTTGTCCGGATATATACCCTATGTAGCATTACCAACTTATAATGATCATATCACTCAACTCCGATATCCAAAATTTGCACACTTTATAGCCTTGGAAAGATAGAAAGGCAAACTACAACTTCCAAGAAGATAACTTTCTCTAGTTCAGTCTATATTAATACAGTTTTTCCCCTAAAGTCAGAACACAAATCCTATCCCAATATAAAACTTGAAAATGCAATGTAAAAACTTGAAAAGTCATGATCAAACATAATGTATATATATTTCATTAACATCATAAAATAAGAGTTTTACAAGGCTTTAATGGGCATTTCAAGCCAAAATAAATCATAAACCAACAATACTAAGTTTTAATAAACTAGAATCGCTCAAAATGCAACTCAAAGCTTGTTTTACATAATCTAGCTTCAAAAACAAAATATGGAAAATGGAGTAATACCTTAACTCTCGACTCGATCACTCGATATCTTCCTCATCACCTGAAGAGGGGAAGGAATAGTGAAGGTGATCTTGAAAACTCGTGGGTAACAGGTTTATAATGAATAACAAGCAAAACCATTCAAAATGTTCATTTTCCATCAAAATTCTTATTGACACATAAAAAGCATATTTCTCAAATTCACAACCAAATTCACAATAATATAACTCATGTATGCATCAATCTTGTCAACATGTCCTGAACACATAAACACTTCAGAATGGTTTGGTTAGGTTCAAAAATAGAACAAACTACACAATTCCTATAAGGGTCCTGTGTAACTATGAGTAGGACGTACTACTGCAATCCCACAAAATGGTTTTGCGTAGCTGTGAACTTGTGGGAGTCCATGAAGGAGCTCCATGCCACTAGCGGGCAGGCAGGAGAAGCCTTTAGTCAAATGCACTTGAGATACTTAAGGGAGCAAACCAAACCCACATAACATATATTTCATAACTTGTAAACATATTGCCCAAATGGCACATTTTGAAAACGTGTTTTTCATGAACATGAAATGTTTCATATGCATTTCCATCATCATTTCACAATTCATTAACCAAATTCATATACCAAGCATATAGCAATTTCTCAAATCATTCAAAAGCAATAAATTCCACAATTATAAAGCTATGACAAATCATTTTATTCTCTTGATTAAAAAGAAAACATAATGTCTCATTATCCAATTATAAACATGAAACCCACCTTAATTTTCTTGCTTGAAAACCTGCTCAAGGATGCCTCTCCTCTTGCTCCTCTTGCCTCTCTTACCTCTCTTCAATATTGACAAAAATTCCCATTCAATAGGAATTCAAATTGGAAAACCCAAAGAAACATATGCATGAAATTGATCCTAGAATACTTATACCCAGGCATTTCCTAAGCTCTTTGAACCAAATCCTTTCAAAAAATCCAAAGGAATAATCATAAACTTATCTCGAATCTTCACCAAACAATGAGTTTCTTAGCTTTATGGAAGATCTAACCTTCCTCTTTCTTTTTCCCTTCTTGGACAACCCCAAAATCTCTCTTGAAGGCTAAGAAAAATTGAAACCTAGCTCAACTCTCTTCTTTCTCTCAACCCACGACACTCTCTCCCTCTTTCTCTCTTATTTTTTATGTTTTGTCTCTTCTCAAGTGCAAGACAACAATTCGTTCTTCCCATTTTTCCCTTCCTTCAACGCCTTAAGACTTTCCAACTTAAGTGATCTTCCAAAAATGTCCTTATGCAATTTTTCCACCTTAACACTTTAATTCAGTTAACCTATGTTATAAAATCTTACTCACATTAACATGCTAACTAACTCCAAAATAAATTAATCTATCAAGATCTCAAATTTAATTTGAATCGTGCTTATTCATCAAGAAAAAATTTTGGAGGCCAACATTTTTCCCCCTCTTAAAAGAATTTTGTCCTAGAAATTCTTATCTAAGTCGTTAAAGAGGTGTGGATACTTCTCCTTCATGGCTTCCAAAGACTCCCACGTGACCTCTTCCATAGAATGGTTTCTCCATAGGACTTTAAATAGTTGAAATGTCTTGTTCTTGAGGACCTTTTCCTTGGCGTCCAAAATCTCCACTAGAATCTCCTCACAACCCTTATCATCTCTCAACTGAAGCTCAATGGTCTGAATGATGTGCGAGAGATCCGATCTACACCTCATCTATATGGACAAATGAAAAACGTCATGTATCTGTGACAATTCTTGGGGTAACGCCAACCTATAAGTTAGTGGTCCAAGCCTCTAAACAATCCTGTAAGCACCCACATATCTCGGGCCCAACTTGCCCTTCTTGCCAAATCTCATGACTCCTTTCCAGGAAAATATTTTTAAAAAGACTTTTTCACTAACTTCGTACTCCATTTCTTTTCTTTGTGCATCAGTATAGCTTTTCATGCTATCCTATGCTACTTTAATCCGTTGTTTAACCAAATTAACCTTGTCAACTGTCATATGAAGTAACTCTAACCCTATCAGTTTCCTTTCTCCTTCTTCATCCCAGCATATCGGAGTTCTATATCTCATTCTATACAGTGCTTCATAAGGAGCCATCTGAATGCTTGAATGTTAAGAATTATTGTAAGAAAATTCGACCAATGGAAAATGCTCATCACAAGCTCCTTTGAATTCCATCACACATGACATAAGCATTCCCTCAAGGGTCTATATGGTTCTCTTAGATTGACCATCTGTCTGGGGTGAAAAGTTGTGTTAAAATTTAAATTGGTTCCAAAAGCCTCTTATAAGCTTCCCCAAAATCTTGAAGTAAATCGAGGATCTTTATCTGAAACTATAGAGTCGGGAATTCCATACAGTCTCACTATCTCATTAACATACTTATTTGCTAGTACATGCAAAGAATCAGTTTGTTTGATAGCTAGAAAATGGGCTGACTTTGTCAAACGATCAACAATAAACCATATAGCATCATACTTCCTACTGGTCTTGGGCTAACCTATTAGAAAATCCATGGTTACCCATTACCACTTCCACTTCAGAATGGACAATGGCCTTAACTTGCTAGAAGGTGCCTGGTGTTCAACCTTAACTTATTGACACACCAAACACTTGCAAGCATATTCTGCTACATCCCTCTTTATGCTTTTCCACCATAATTGCTCTCTCAAATCTTTGTACCTCCTGGTACTGCCTGGGTGCCTGGCATAAGGCGCATTGTGTGCCTCATTCAGTATCTCATCCTTCACCTCCTTGACGTTTGGAATACATAGTCTTCTTCCTACAACTATAAGTCCATCATCCCTCACTACAACTTTAGATTTCTTGTCATTCTGAATTTCTTCTTAGAGCTTGCTCAATTCTGTATCCTATGATTATAACTCCCTAACCTTCTCTCTAAATATTGGTCTCACTCTGAAATTAGCAAGAATACAATTTGGTTCCTCCTATTTCAAGCTTATCCTAGGTTTAACCATCTCTTCCAATAACGGCAGATAAACTGTTCGAACATGAGCCATAAAAGATTTCCTTCTTAAAGCGTCCGCCACCACATCATGAGTCGAGTAATTCAAATTATAAGGCTTTAGTTGCCGTGAAGCCTAAGCTATCACCCTGTTTCCTTACATCAACATACAATCCAAGCCTTTCTCCTATTGCAATGTCAGAATTGGAGCACTTGTCAATCTGTTCTTGAGCTCCTCAAAGCTTTTCTGACATTTCTTAATCCAAATACACTTCTGATTCTTTCTTAATAGCTTGGTCATCGAAGCTTCTATCATAGAGAATCATTCCACAAACCACCTATAATAGCCTGCCAATCCTAGAAACTCCTCACTTCTGTCACTGTCTTAGGTGTATACCAGTTTTTCACTGCTTCAACTTTCCTCAGATCAACATGTACTCCATCTTCCAAAATCACATGTCCAAGGAATACCACCGTATAAAGTCACAACTCACACTTGCTGAATTTAGCATAAAATTCCTTCTCCCTCAGTGTTTGCAACATTATCCTGAGATGTTCCTCATGTTCCTCTTCAATCTTTGAACAATCCAAAATGTCATCTATATACACTATGACAAATCAATCTAGATACTCCTTGAATACCCTATTCATAAGATTCATGAATGCAGCCAGAGCATTGGTCAATTCGAAGGGCATGGCCAGAAACTCACAATGCCCATAATTTGTCTGAATGCTTTCTTGTTCACATCAAACTCCCTAATTCTGAGCTGATGATAGCCTGACTTGAGATCAATTTTGGAAAAGACCCTTGCTCCCTACAGTTGGTCAATTAGATCATCAATCCAGGCAGAGGATATTTGTTCTTAACAATCACCTTGTTGAGTCTCCGATAATTAATACACATCCGCCATGTTCCATCCTTCTTCTAAACAAACAGAACAAGCGCTCCCCACACTGACGAACTCGACCTTATGTACCCCTTCTCTAATATTTCTTCCAACTGTTCCATAAGCTCCTTCATTTCAGTTGGAGCCATTCTATACGGTGGTAAAGAAATGAGTGCGGTTTCGGAAATCAATTTGATAGCAAACTCGATTTCCCTCACCGGTGGCAAACCAAGTAAGTCTTCTAGAAACACGTCTGGAAATTCCCTCACAATTAGAAAATCTTCTAACTTCCCTTCATTCACATCGGTATCCATAATGTGCACCAAGGAGGCTTCACACCCCTTTTTCATCATCCTATTAGCTAACAAAGTTGAAATCATTCTAGGTGACAACATTCTTTTGTCTCCTTTAAAAGTCACCTTCTCTCTATTTCCAAAGTCAAACTCTACTTCTTTGAGACTACAGTCTAACTTTGCACAATATTTTTCCATGGCATCTATACCCAGTGTAATATCTAGGCCCTTTACCTCTAGCAGCAATAAATCTACTACCAGTCTAGCACTCTAAATAACCAGTTCACAATTTCTATATACTTGACTTATTATCACCTTCCTCCCTAAAGGAGTACTAACAAACAACAGGCTATCTAATGGCACGAATTTAACGTCATGTAAAATCATGCTTGCAGAAAAAAATGAATGCATGGAGCCAGAATCAACCAATATATATAATACAGAATTAAATAACTTAGCCATACCTGTGACAACTTCAGGTGCGACTGCAACTTCCTCTCTGGTCATGGCAAACAACCTTGCCTAAGCTTGACCCCTAGGTCTTCCTGAAGGAATAACCTTCCTTGCAGCTTTAAAACTGCCCACCATAGTGACTGGCCTGGTTCCCACTGATTCTGCTCTGTGACCCCTCTTGCCTTGTTACTTGGGGACAGTCCCTAATCATGTGCCCTTTCTCTCCGCATCGAAAGCATGCTCCAAGTAACTTGAAGCACTCTCTTCTGTGAAACTTGTGCTCACATTGGGCGTTCATGTTCCTGCTCCTCTCTACCCTGCTAGTGCCCCCTATAGTTGAGACTTGCACTGAAGCTACCCTTGGTTGCTTGTTCCTATCAGAGGAACTACTCCCCACCCCACTCTGTGTGTGGAAGCTCTTCATACCCCTCTTAGGAATTGGAGCACTCACCCCCTTCTTGGAAAACTGCTCCCGATTCTTCCTCTTCCTGCTTACTTCGTTCTTCATATTCTCTAGTCTTTCATCTTGAAGTGCAGCATCTACCAACTACTGGTAGTCACACAAATTGTGGATCAGGATTTTCTCCTTGATCCCTAAATGAAGTCCTCCCCCAATCTTGCAACACTTGTTCTCCTCATTCTCCATAATGTTGGCCACATATCGAGAGAGCTGGGTGAACTTCATCTCAGATTTGCTTACACTCATGTCCCTCAGTGTGAGATTTAGGAACTCCCTAGCCTTCTCTTGGATATAGACCCTCGAGAACTACTTCTTCCTGAAAGCTTCCAAAAAGTCTCTCTATGTTAGTACCGGCAGTATGACTTGAGTGTGGGGCACTTGTTGGATTGGGAAAAGAAAGCATGCCATATTTGGAGAACCTGTAAATTACAAAAAAATTTAGAAATCTTATTTATAGCGGAAGTAATATATCTAAATCATCATGCCAATGTATACATGATATGGTATAAGGATAATAATAAACATGAACAAGATAGTGGTATTACTGACTCCTTCGCTACAACTTTCATTCCTTGCTACGCTATCCTCTCCTTCTTCTTAAATCCAAAGCCTTTGCTTTTGAATCATTTCCTTTGCCAATCTATCCTCTCCTTGTTGTTGTATCCTCAACCAATTTGATTTGCCTCTTGTTCTTCTAGGACAACTTGGATAACAAAGTCCTTTGGTGGGAAAGGAGAAGAAATGTTTGAAGGAGATTTTTCTTAGAAGAAATGAACTAAAAATGAGACTCTTCTCTTACAAATTTTGGCTCACTCATGTATGAAAGGAGAGAGAGAGTCAAACCATGCAAGAACTCTTTCTTACTCACTCAATTTCGGTTGTGCATGGAATGGAAGAAGAGAGAGGCATCCAATGTATCACTTCTTTCTTTAATCAATCATCAAGTAGCTAATAAATGAGACTCTTCTCATTTACCTTTTAAGATGGCTATATGAAAAGACTATTAACCTACATATGACCTACCAATTTCGATTTTGGAAGATGGAAGAAAAAAGATGGTCCATCCAATGCACATCTTTCTTCTTTAATGCAATGAATGCTAATAGGTTATATGCTAACATTAAAAGATAACCATTAAACCATTTAATGGTAAGTTCATAACACCATTTAATGATGATAAACCATAATAAAGACCATCTTTATTTAGCATTTTAATGTCAAATGTGCAGCTGTCATTCAACCCTAATAACCGAAATCGCTCCTTCATTTCTAAAAAAAATGTTTTAATATAATTAATCTAATCAATTATATTAAACCAAAGTCGAGCCCATTTCTAAATGAACATTTGGGATTTTAATTAACCATTAATTAGTGTAAGCCCAACATTCAATTATAGGCTTCTAAAACCTATATTTATATTTCTAACTTAGCTTGATAACCTTCTTTGAAGCCAAGTGGGGAATCTTATTGGACTTTGATAATTCAAGCTCTAATAAGCCTAGAATTATCTTAATCCCATTAGAATTAATTTCTAGTTTATTAACTAAATGTCATTCCAGTAAAGACAATTAGTTAAACTCTTGAATTGTTAAATATTATGAGAACACATATTTTATGTCCAATTGCAAACCCTATTTAGAACCTTATTATAGTCATCCGCACAATAAAGGATAAAATTACCGTTTTGCCCTTATATAGGTTTTTCCTTCTAGATCTCTCGTTTTACTTTATATGGTGATTAATACACAAGAACTCATCTTGGCGTTAATACTTGATGGGTAGCTAGTCCATCAAACTACTGGCGCCAGTTTAATCAACAAATCTCTTTAAAACATCTAGAAGCGAATGTTCACTGATACATGTTTCAATTAATAATTCCAACATGTAGACACTGGATTAATATTCTGTAAAAATCCATTCCGATCATATCAAGAATTATAATGAAACACATACGAGTTCACCACCCATCAAGATAGTGGTCTATAATAAGTGAAAGCTTAAGTTGTATGTTTTAAGATTAAAGTAACGACTCACTTTATTCTTGAAAACATACTTAATTCCAGATTCATTTAATAGTGTCATTATCGATAGTCAACTACTATCATGATATGAAACTCGTCATTCCCTTTAAGCAAACTCCTTTGCTTATATGGAGATAAATCGCAACACTACAGTTTAAACTATAATCAAGCGACCAACTTGATTATTCAACTGTGAATCCATTAATTTAGATTCTAATAATATACATATTTCCCATACATCTCTATGTATATGTATATTACTTATAAAAGAATCTCAGGACCTTATAACTAGATATATAATGCTCATACAAATAAAACCAAACTCTTTTGTTTTATTAATAATAAAAATTTTCATTGCAAAAACTGTAACTAGAAGAAGATTTAGTTATATGTAAATACATTTACTTTCCAAGGCTCTCTATTTACATAACTCCAATAATCTCTCACTTGCCCTAAAGTAAGTTTGACATATTCCTCATTCCCATCCCTTCTAGTGACCCTTAAAGCTCTTTTGAGACAATGTCTTTGCGAACGGATCAACAAGGTTTTGCTCTATGGGAATCTTTACCACATCCACCTCTCCACATTGTATTATCTCCCTTACGAGATGATACTTTTGCTTAATATATTTGGCAACTTTGTGGTTCCAATGTTCTTCAGAATTAGCCACTGCCCTACTATTATCACAATAAAGTGTAATGGCTTTTTCTGCCTCTAAAACTATGTCCAAATCATTTAGGAACTTGTAGAGCTAGACTGCTTCGCAAGTTGCGATATACTTATTCTCTATAATCGAATCAGTAATACAAGATTGATTGATACTCCTCCATACTATCGCTCCACCTCCTAAAAACAAATATAGAACTAGAAGTTGATTTTCTTAAATCAACATCTGATTGGAAATTGGAATCTGTACATCCCGTTGGAATAAGATTACTTCTAGAGTAAACAACCATTAAGTTCTTCGTCTTATGAAGATACTTCAGTATACACTTAATTATAGTCCAATGTTCCATTCCTAGATTAGACTGCAATCTGCTTACTAGTCCTACTGCATAACAGATATCCAGTCTAGTGCAAAGCATTAGATACATTAAACTTCCAACTGCCAAAGCATATGGAATGTTACGCATGCATTCAACCTCATCTTAGGTTTTAAGTGCTTGTTCCTTTGAAAGTTTGATTCCATGTCTAGTGGGTGTGAAACCCCTCTTGGAATCTTACATCGTAAACTTATTGAGCATATTCTCAATGTAGGTTAATTGAGACAAGGCTATCTGTTTGTTCTTACGATCTCTTATAAGTTTGATTCCTAGAACATAGTTAGCCTCTCCCAAATTCTTCATTGAAAATTGTTTATTCATCCATCCTTTAATTGTAGATAACATTCCCACATCATTCCTAATAAGCAGAATGTCATCAACATACAGAATTAGAAAAATAACCTTTCCTTCTTGTATTCTTTTATAAACATAAGGTTCATCTAGGTTTTGTATCAATCCATAGGTTTTGATAGACTTATCAAACCTAATATTCTAAGACCTAGATGCTTGCCTAAGTCCATAAATGAACCTTTGCAACTTACATACCTTATGCTCATTACCTCTTTTCATTCATTCTTCCAATTCAGATTCTTTTCACTCCTATGTCCCGAAGATTTTATAAAATTTAAAATGGTCCTTGTGTTTTTGAAAATACCATCTATGTTTTTAAATCATAGTTGATTTCGGTTAATTTCATTTTCAATGTTTTCACGAGAAGCAAGTAAAGGTACGCTTAGCAAGTAGCATTATGTGTTTTTAAACCTTGAGATTGCTTAATTGAGATGCTACCCTTGTTGGAAGGATATTTGGGCCTGAATTCTTTCAATTTTATGTGTATCTGTTTAATTTCATATCTCTTTAGAACTTATTTTAATTCTTGATCAAAGCTTGATGAACTACAATTTTGTTAATATGATAGAGGCATTTCTTTCCAAACACTAAACCCTAAACACTTAACCCTTGCTAGTCCCTTGAGCCATATTTTTTAGTGCATGCACATGTCTTAATATTGATGTCAATATTTTATTTCTAGTTCTTACATTAAATTAATCTTTGTAGATGGTTAAAAAAAAGTGAATAGTTCAAAAAGCTTTTAAAAAACAACAAAAAGGTTTCTTATGAGAAAAGTTATAAAAATGTGTTAGATTATGTTTGTTGTGTTGACGCCTGTTTTATGAGAAAATAATTGTGGTGCACGTACTTATTTATCCTTCTTATCTTCAATCCATTCATTTAGCCTTCCGTACATTACAACCTTAAAAAGCCCTCTTGATTTTGAAAATTATAGTTCTTGTAGTGGAGAGGTAGAACTATTGTAAGCTTATAGTAGAGAATGGACTAAGCAGATCTTAGAGTGAAATTATCCCAAGAAAAGTGAGTTGAGTGATTAAACACATTATTTTGATAGAAATCTCTGTTGCCCAATCTCTTGGATTAAATGCTTATAGTCTTTATGTACTTTGCGGCCTTTCAGTATGCTTGGGTTGATTTTTGAGGAAGTGACTTAACTGCTTTTCCACTCTCATTTTTAAGCATGGTCGGCTTTTTCTTTTGCACTCATGTCTCTTTGACTTTTATAAACTTTTTCTAAGAGTACAAAGGTCTAAGCGTGGTGGAATTTAATTGAACCCAAGTTTCTTATATAAATTTGTGACATTTTCATGGTTTTTATTACATTTATTGGCTCTTATTTTTAGATTTTATGCTTAATTTGACTCTTGAGTGCTTGCCTTTACTTTATGTAGTTTGAGAGTAAAATTATTACAAATTACTATCAATTGCACTAAATTAATTTTTCTAACAACAATTGATACTGCAAACTACTATTTGATTATTGTAGGACATTCAAAGAAGTAGAGGCAAGGAGTGGAGCAAGGAGTGAAGATTGAAAATGATAAGTCAACAAGTCAAGGCAACAAGGAGTTCGCTGTGGCGAAGTATAAAGAACCCAAGCAAAGACTCTTTGGGATAATTTCATCGCGGCGTGAGATCACGTCGTCGCAGAGAACTCAGCTGATTATTCAAGAAAAAATTTGGGAAAAGTTCACCGTGGTGTGAAGTTCACGTTGCCGCGGAGGATAAACCAAAAACTCCAAAAAAAAACTTTTGAGAAAAGTTCGTTACGACAAACTCATCTGTCACCGTGGCAAACCTTCCAATACTCGAACCATTTTTGGAAGTTTACCTACTGTGCAATCTGATCCATAACCTATTTTTTTAAACCTACCTATTTTAGGCTAAGAAGGGGGGAGATAGCTGATAGTTCAATAATACACACTCACTCTCTCTATCTTTGGATGAAAAATTCTTCTATATACCTTCATCCCGTCTCATCCACATCACTGTTCTGCTCCTTCACCAATAACTACTACCATGGACGCTTCCAGTAGGTTCCTGGTGGTGAAATCTCCTTGAGTTATGCTTGGCTAGGCACCTCTCTCCTGTTAAAGATGTAGCAATGGCTAGAGTTCAATGGGCTTCAAAGGGGAGTAGTTTATTCCATATTTAGCTATATTGTTATGAACTCCTAGGTTTAGGATTTGTAATTTGTAGTTGAACATTCTTGATTAAAGTTTAATCAAGTGTTGGATATTATTGTGTTGTTCAGATTTGTTGATGTAGAACTTTGAGCTTAAATATATGAAATCTCATATATGTCTATTTGTGATCTTGTTAAATCTCTTTTATCTTGCATAGTTATGTTTGATATTGAGTTGATCTGAGATCCCAAAATGACTTGTTGCATTGACTTACCTACTACACATACTAGGGGCATTTAACAAGGTCTTAAGAAATGGAGTTCATTGATTAAGACCTTGGACTTACAGAATTCTTTAAGGTTTATCATTTGAAACTTAGTAATTCCCACTCCCATTGAAAATTGATTTTGAACTATGATCAATGTTATGAATACCGTAACGGATTTAGTACCGGATTGAGTTCTGGTACGATACTGTATCAATACTGGTTTATACCAGGTACTGTTTCGAGTAATTTTTTAAATTTATAAAATAGTCCCTGAATTTTTAAAAATTACAAAATAGTTCATTGTCATATTATAAAGATGTAGATTATTTAATTTAGCTTTTTTGGTTTATATCTTATCCATTTTAGTTTATATATATCTTTATTATATTTTAATTATTTCTATATAAAATGATTATCTATATATAATAATTATCTAAATATAATAATTTATTGTCAAATAATGAAAATAATTCAAAATTTTGAATTACTAATTATTTTCTATTTTATCAAAATTTTGACTTATTTTTTAGAATTGTTGTTTTTCACATTCCATTTCATTTTACATTTAATTAGACATAATCACAATTTTAATTTAATAT